>PVKS010035327.1:5392-20253 GCA_004027875.1 Aplodontia rufa
AAAAAAAAAAAAAGAAGAAGCACAGTCTCTCCTCTTTCTGTCTGTCTGTCAGCACATATCTAAGAATCTTTTGCATAACCTATGGTCAAGAAAGTTTTCTCCCATGTTTTCTCTCAAAGTTTTATATTCATGCTGTAACTTGCAGATCATGATGTAACTGAGTACATTTTGAGTATGATATGAGGTGCAGCTTTTAGCAGGTAATTATCCTGCTGTCCCAACATATATCTGTTATGGTTTGGATTTGAGGTGTCCCCAAAAGTTCATGTGAGACATTACAGAAAGGCTCAGAAGTTACATGATTGGGTTATGAGAGCCTTCACCCAATCAGTGAGTTAATGCCCTGAAAAGGAACTGAAGGCAGGCATGGCATGGCTGGAGAAGGTGGCTCATTGAGAGTGCGTGTTTTGGTATATATTTTGTATCAGGCATGGTTTGCCACACTCTTCCACCATGATATTCTGCCTCACCTCCCTTGAGCCACTAGGAATGGAGGCCATCCATCTATGTACTAAGAACCCTGAAACCGTGAACCCTCAAAATAAACTTTTCCTCCTAAAATTGTTCTTATAGGGTCTTTTAGTCACAGCATGAAAAAGTTGAGTAAAATAATATCATATATAGGAAGACATTTTATTATTAAATTATCTGAGTACTACGTCAAAAACAAATTATAAATACAAGATTTTCTACCAGAATTCTAAATTTTTGAGTGCATACAATATGTGCTTTCTCCACCTACGCTTAGATTTCTTTCTTTTCTGCCAACCAGCTTCTCTGGTTTTCAGTGTATAGCCTTGTACTTCTGTTAAATCCTTCCTAATTCTTTCATTCTAGTTCATCCTATCATAAATAGAATTCTTTTTTAAATTTCGTTTTTGTACTTTTCATGGCTGATATTTAGAAATGTAATTGGTATTTGCATATTAAGCCTGTGTCCTCATGGTTCTACTAGTTTTTAAATAAAGTTTTTCAGAATCATTATAAACAGAATCGGGTCAAAATGAATAAGTAAATAAATAAAATCAGCTTCACTTCTATCCATGCATGAATATTTTTTTATTTTTTTTCTTGTACAGTTGCCCTTCCAGAAGTTGTGGCATAGTGTTGAATAGTAGTGGAAAGAAGAGATATCCTTACTCATTTACCAATCTTTTAGGAATATTCACAGTTTTTTGCCAGTAAGTGTGACTTAGCTGGGGTTTTCACAGATATTCTTTATTAGATTAGGGAAGATCCCTCTCTTCCTACTTTGTTGAAATTTTTTATCAAGAATTGATGCATTCTCTTGAACACCTTTTCTGCAATTGTCATGATGATCTTGTGGATTTTGACCTTGTAAAAAATATCAAGTGGTTTTCAGTTGCTAAAATGCTTGGACATAGTGTGCAAATTTTTTACATGCTGTTGAATGTGACTATTTTTTTTTAAGAGAGAGGGTCAGTGAGAGAG
Organism: Aplodontia rufa; assembly: GCA_004027875.1. Lineage (NCBI taxonomy): Eukaryota > Metazoa > Chordata > Mammalia > Rodentia > Aplodontiidae > Aplodontia > Aplodontia rufa. The sequence continues at coordinate 6,845 of PVKS010035327.1, forward strand.
AGAGAGGGAATCAATTTTATTTTAGTTTTTCATGTGGCCTTCGTTGCTCTGAGACTCTGATGTGTACTTGGTGCTGGGGTTTGAACTCATGTACTTGCGCATGGCGGGCAAGCGCCTTCACCACCAAGCCACCATTCCAGCCCCTGAATGTGACTTTTTAATGACATTTTGTTAAGGGTCTTTATTTCCATGGAAGATACTTGTGTGCAGTTTTGTCTTATAATGTCTTCATCAGGTTTTTGTGTTAAGGATAATATGGCCTCTTTCAGTGATTTAGGGATTTGGTTTAACAAACTGTTGTATTGTTTCTTCTCTAAATGTTTGTTAGATTTCACCAGTGCAGACATATGACTCTGGGCATTTCCTTTTGGAAACATAATTAATAACTAATTTAATTTTTTTATTTGTCATGGTAACATTCAGATTTTGCTTTTGTTCTTCAGTCAGTTAGTAATTTTCATCTTTCTAGGAAATGGATCATTTCAAATTAGTCCAATTTGTTAGTGGAAAGTTATAAACAAATTTTTATTAGTATTCTTTTGTAATCATTTTATTTCCTCTTAAAGTCAATCATGAAATTCTTTTGTGTACACATGATTTAAATCATTTTCGTCAACTCTCTCTTTCTTCAAGATCAGTTTGGTATATATTTCTCAATTTATCTTTCAAACTAAATAAGTTTTTGTTTTAGTGAGTTTTCCATTCTTTTTCTGTTTCTCGTTTCAAGATTTTCCACTCAAATTTTTATTATTTCTTTCTTTCTGCTTTCTTTGGATTTAATTTTCTCCTCACTTTCTGTTTTTTAAAGATGTACATTTGGTTCTTTATATCAGAACCAAACTGGAGTTTGTAGCTATCAATTTCAATCTAAGTACTGATTTAACTTCATCTTATAAATTTTGATATTTTGCCTATTAATTTTAATTCATGTTGAAATAATTTATAATTTCACTCATGATTTTTTCTTGGTTGCATAATTTATATAGAAGGATGATGTTAATTTCCAAATATTTGTGGATTATGAAATTTCCTTCATTGACTGATTTCTAACTTAATTCCATTGTAGTTGATGAACACACTGCATGACTTTGATCCTTTTAAATATCTATAGCAATGAAGGGGGTAGGAAAGAAAGAGAAGGAGGGAAGGTAAACAGGGAGTATTCAATTATGTAGAGTGCATTTGACTCCTATGAGAACCCGAAATATATTCAAGAAGGCATATCAATTCTAATAATTTCAATATGTAAATTACATATTATGGTCACCGATTTCTGTAACTTAAGGGAACTACAGAGGAGATATGAGATTGGAGAGTGGGGGAAGGCAGATAGATTCCAGACAAGGATCGAGTTAAAGTTACTCTGTCAATATGTATGCATGTATAAAGGAGAACCAACAAATCCCTTCACTATATAAGTCCATGCTGAACCAATTAAAAATTTAAAAAATATTTATTAGATAATAGTTGATTGCCTTAAAAAAGTTGATTCTGGAGAATGTTCCAGGAAAGCTTGAAAAGAGCATATACTCCACCATTGGTGGGTTGAGAAATCTACAATATCAAGTAAGGGAGCATCAGTGAACATGGCAAAGGACCTCTAAAACTCTAATACCCCAGAAAAGCACAAGAACACTGGTAAAAATTATCATAATCAACATTTTCAGAACTGTAAAATTTAACCAAAGGTAAACAATAGTCAGGGAGTATTTGCTGAAGAATAAAAAGGCTGCACCACTATAAGAACAGAGTATTTTAAGTTGTCCTATTGCCATTTTATCCTCTGTGGCTTTGATATTACTTTGAAAATCATTAACTCAACATCATAATGAAAACCTTTAGCCTTAAAGCCACAAGAGGATGCAGAATAGATCTGGAGTTCTTCTAAAATTTTATTCTCAGAGAATTCATAATATGAATTATCACAGGGCTCCCTGAAAGACACCATTACAAAGCTATCATTATTTAACCTAGCTTGTTCAACCACATAGATCCCCAATTCCACCACCGCCCCAATGACCCCGTACATTTGAAGAAAACAATGAGGTAATTGTTTAACATCACAACTTCTTAAAGCAATAGAGAACAGTTGAAGTTAGCAGGCAATAACTAAAAAATCTGAAAAGGAGCAGCTGCTTAATTAAATGTTCATAAGACCTTTAAAAAGCTTCAAAATATCCCTGAAACATAAAAGTCCAAACACTTGAGTAGGGTTGTATTCATGTCCAAGGCTATGTGTATGCTCAAAGAAGACCTGAGAAGACCGTAAGTTCTTCTTCTGGTTGCCCATCAGATTCTGCTAAGAAAGAAGTGAAGACTAAAGCACGGTTGTTAAGTACCCAGCTGAGCACTGAAGGTACTCCCAAACATGCACACAGAGCTTCTCTGCACCTATGGGAGATTTATCAGTTTCAAGGATTTCAGGAAATTTATTGCAATTCAATAGCAGCCTACTGAGCTAACCAAGCAGAGATCTCAGTGACCACACACAACAAAGAGTACATGTTTTGAAAAATTAGTTAAAGCATAACAAAGAATAAGAACAACAATAACAAATGGAAACAATACCAAACCATGGGGAAGGAAGAGGATTTGATCTCCAGAATTACTCATTATTGTATTTAAAATGTCCCTTTTTCAACAAAATCTGTGAGAAATGAAAAGAAACAAGAAAGTATGGTCCATACACAGGGAAAACTGTAGTCAATAGAAACTGTCCTTGAGAGGGCACAAGCTTTGGGCTTACTGTACAAAGACTTCACAATACAACTTTTATATGCTCAAAAAAAAAAAAAAAAAGAAAAAGAAACCTAAAGAAATAAAGGAAAGTATGAAAGTAATGAGAAAGATATCCTCCAAACAGAGAATATCACTAAAGATATTCTATTTCTTTTCTGTGTGTACTTATAATGGAATGTATCTATATTCTTATTGTAAGTATGCACAGAGACATAATAGACTCTGGAACTGAAAAGTACAGTAGCTGAAATGAAAATTTTGTTGGAGAAGCTCAGCTACAGATTTAAATTATCATAGTCAGCTACCTTTATGATAGTCTAATTGGAATTATCTAGTCAAATGGATAAAGAGAAAAAACAAAGAAAAAGGAGAGAACTCAGAAGTCATAAAGCATAGTGGGAGTCTCACAACGAAAAAAGTACAAAGAATCAGAAAGAATATTTGAAGAACTAATAGCCAAAAACTTCTCACATTTGATGAAAAATTATTAATCTATATGTTCAAAAGACTGAGCACACTACAAAAAAATAATAAACTCAAAGATATCCACATCTACACATATGATAATCGAACTATAAAAAAACAAAGACAAGGAGAGAATTCTGGTAAGAAAAGAGCAGCACAGGAATCTTCAGTAAGATCAAGAGTTGATTTCTTTTCATACACCATGGAAGTCAGTAGTCAGTGAGTGACATATTCAAAGGGCTGAAAGATAATATTGTAAATCAAAAAATTCACATACAGAGAAACTATTTTTCAAACATGATAAAAATTAAGATGTTTCCAGACAAACAAAAATTGAAAGAATTCTTCACTAGCAGAAGAATAAAAGAAGTCCTCAAGCAAGAATGAAAGGATACTAGACTCACATTCATAGTAAGAAATAAAAACTGCCAAAAAAGGTAGATACATATGTAAACACAAATGTCAGCATATAAATGTATTTTTGTTTGTAACACCTTTTTGTTATCTGATTTAAAAGACAACAGAATATGACAACAATTTTAATGTAATTTGTATGTTAGTGAGAGAAAGGAGAGGGAATTAAAACTAGAGTTACTTTGGAATAATATTTTTATACTGTTGAAATAAATTTAATATTAATTCAAACAACATTGTTAAGAGTTAAGATGTTATCTGTAACCTCTAAGATAGTCACTCATGGGGAACCTTGCCTAGGTTCCTGGGGAACATATGGAGGGGGGCAAGGAGGGGGGAAGGGAATATGAAGGACATCTAGGAGACCAGAGGGAGGTAGTATGGGGGAATCTAATCAGAAGGTAACCTCCAACCTCCAGGAGAAGTCCAATTAACTTGGGGCTTGAGTAGAGGGAAGCACGGAATCATGGGGAACCTAAGGGGAGCAACCATGGTCTGGCACCAGTCTTGGCTTGTTCTGTCATTACACTTTTGTTCTTGATTGTTTGACGATGAACCCCTCCTAGTTGTAAGACCATGTTTATCGAATAAAAATTTAAAAAGAAAGAAAGAAAATAGTTTCTAAAGTACAACAAAGAAACAAGAAAAGTAAAATTGAAAAATGAAAAACATTCATTTTACTCAAGGAAATAATGAATGAATAAACAAACAAAAAGATAGGTACAGAACATAAACAACACAATTGCTTTTATAAATCCATCATATCAATAATTTCATTAAATGTAACTAGACTAAACAATCAATTACATGACATTTATTGGAAGAGTGGATATAAAAGATAGTCCCACTAAATGCTATCTATAAGATACTTTAGATTCAATGACACAAGTAGGTTGAAAATAAAAGGGTAGAAAGGATATTACCTTAATAAGCAGTAACCAAAAGAGATATGATGTGTCTATACAAATATCAGGCAAAATAGTCATTAAGACAAAAATTGTTACTTAAAAAGGTAGGTTTTATAATAAATTGTCAATTTATCATATACGTATGTACTTGCCAAACCACTACAAAGTACCTGAAACGAAAATGTCATGAGTGAAGGAAAAAATACACAGTTTCACAATACTATGTTGATATCTTAATATCATGCTTTCTAATGCAGATGAACACTAAAATTTTAAAAATCATCAAACACATATAAGACATGAAAAATATTAACTAACTTGACTCAATTGATACACACATGAGGTCCAGCTTGACGGTTTGACTTTTGGTTTTTTAATTTTGCATTGAGTTTCTCAGAACATAATATACCACCATCCTAAGTCAAGGAACATCTGTACTTAAGATTCATCTTGTGATTGTTCTACTTTACAATGCACTTATTGAGTTATTTTTGACTTACAATATTTTTAAATCATGATGTGTTTGTCAGGATAAACCCCATTGTCAATCAAGGATGATTTCTATTTTTTTGAAATATGATTCAATAAAAATTAGTGTCTTTAGTATATTCACTATGTTGTGCAACCACTTCTGTCACTAAATACATCCAGAACATATTTATGACTCCTCCAAAACACTCTGTGCCCATGAGTAGTCATTCCCTATTTCTCCCTTCACCCCACTCTCTGTCAAATACTAATATACCTTTTGTCTCTATAGATTTCCCTGTTTAAAACAGTTCGTATTGGTGGAATAATACAACATACAGCCTTTTGTGCACAGAATTAATATAATGTTCTCAAGTTCATCTAGTTACAGCATAAATTACTACTTCTTTCCATTTTAATGCTGGAATAATATTCCATTATATGGCTAGACCATATATTTTGTTTATCCATTCTTCAGTTAATGTACATTTAGTGGTTTCAACTTTGTGTCTATTATCAATAAAGCTTTTATGAATATTTATGTATAAGAAAAATTATAATATTAATTCCAGTTAAATATAATGAATAAATTCAATATAATTCAAGTTCTTTCCTGATTTTTGTGCTATCATTGGCAACTATATTACATATGCACATGTGCTTACAAATATTATATATGAATATTTTATAAACCTAACAATACCACTGTTTATCAATATTCTTTCAAATTAATTAAAACAACAAAACAGAGAATATATTTATGCTCTCTTTTATATTTGCCTAAATAGTTATTTAGACATATTCTTTGTATCTTTGTGTGAATTCATTTTAGAATCCAGTGTCGTTGTCTTTCTAATTGATTTTCTTGTTATTTCTTTTAAGGAAGGTCAGCTATCAATGGCTTCTCTGAATCTCATTTATCATGGAATATCTTCATCTTGCCTTCAATTTTGATGAATAATTTTATTTGAAGTTGACAGGAGTTTTTGTTGTTTCAGCCTTTTCAATGTGCCATCCAGCTCAGCTGCCTCCTGCCCTCCATAGTTTCTATTGAGAAATTTGCTATTAATATTATTGAGGTTTCCCTGTATGTAAAGAATTGCTTTCCTCTTGCACTTTCAAGATTCTGGTTTTACCTTTGTCTTTGACAATTTGGTTATGATATACCTTACGTGCGAATCTTTGTTTATCCGACTCTGAGTGTATAACTTCTCAAATATGTTGACGCAAGTTTTTCATTCTTCAAAGTTTTCCACATATCCCTGAGGCTTTGGGTTTTGTTTTGCTTTGTTTTTTAAATTTCCATTCCTTTTTTCTTTCTGTTCTTTATGCTGGGTAATATCTATTGATCAATCTTCCAATTTGCTGATTTTGCCAGCTCAGATCTGTTCCAGAGCTGCTCCTGTGAAAATTTCACTTTAGCTATTATCTTTCACAACTCCAATGTCTTCACTTGGTCATATTTTTGCAATTTTTAAGTATTAATTGATATTCTTTATTGTGAATTATTATAATGCTTTTTTTTTTTACATTTTTAGACATGGTTTTCTTAGAGCTTTGAAGAAAAATGAAGTCTTTCTAAGTATACTCTCTGGATCCCTGCTAACTCACCTATTTTTCTTGTGTAAATGTCACAATGTCCTATTTCTTTGCATGCCTCATATTTATTATAGTTCTTATTATTGTTGAAAAGTAGATATTTTAGTTAAAGTATGGACACAATTCTGAGTTCCAAGTCCCTCTCTGGAGTGTTGTTGCTATGGTTTGTTCTTTTGCTTATTGACATCCTGAATCCAAGTCTAAAGAAAATGTCTTGCCTACTGTGTGTCCACAAGTGTCAATGTAGTGCTTTTAGATTGTTTTTATTTTTAAGCCCAGCCTCCCAAGAGTTGTTCCTCAATCAGAGTAGCTTAGCTGTCAGAGTTTTTTTCTCAAAACCTCAAGTCAGGGAGACTTCCACTCTTTTCCACTGGATCTTTATTTGGTTTGGAGGATGCACTCTTAGTCCAGGTGGCTAACACTCCCTATATTTTGCCTTCTGCATGTGCAAGGCGTCACATTCATTCAGTAATACTAGGAACTTCTGGCTTTCTGGAGCATGTGTAAAATCTTACATGTATACAGCCTCAACACCCTCTAGGATACAAGATTGCTTACCAAGACTCACTTTGGCTATCTTATTTCCAGATCTCCCTGCTACATTTCTTGTTGTTCTTCCAGGTTACACCCCCCACACACCATATTATGATCATTGAATTCTCAAATTTTCTTTGGTTATTTGCCATTGATATTGATGTTGATGGATATGGAAAATTAAGAGATGCCACTCAGCCAGGCAGCAAATCCCCTACTCACTGTTTCAAAATCTGCAGATTTATGGAATCTATTCGCTCAGGCCCTTATCAGAGGATCCCCACTCTACTGAGAAACTCATCCCTACTCTACTGAGAAAACCAGAAAACTCACACCTTGGCCCCCTCCCCTCTCATTCTCTCTATATCTACCCCAGGCTGTAAGCAACAAGTAGGTCTCAGACTTCACTGGGCCCCCCTCCACAGGTTTCTACTGAATAAACTTACACTACTGTTGAACCGCCCTCTCTACTGACCTCTCCATTTCCTTCATGTTTCATCTCTTTCCTTACACAACAGTGCCAAAACCCAGACAGGAAGTAGAAGCTCTTATGCTTCCTCCCATTCTCTTCCTTTTAATTCTGCCTTACTCTTTACTTCCCTTTCATACAAGATATGAGATTCAGAACACCCTCCAAGTTCACTATAGCTAAATGGCAGCCAGAATGTGACCCAAAATCAACCCCCTCCCAGGGCAAGATTTTTACAGCTTCATTGCTATGTGACTGGAGCAAGAGCTTTTCTGAGTTCTTTATTGGTGTCATTTGGAAACCTTTCTTGTCTCTTCCCTTATCTGTCTGGTTAGACCTCCAGATCACAGATTTATTCTCTCTTTTGTTCCCACATGCAACACCAGTCATACTGATCCTTTCAATGGAAAGGTAAGACTCTGGGTCTCTTGTAGAGGTGCCCTACTAGAGACTCTTTCATTTCTGGACCCCAGGGGTCCTCACCACTCCTACTAGGTGATCTGGCTCTGCTACCTGGTGGCAAGGAGTAAACGGAGGATGCTTTGTTTTCTCCTACATCTCTGTCATACCTCTCCATTACTCAATGACTTGAATTCAGAATTCAGCACCTTTGATCCAAAAATACTAACAGATCTTAATAACTTTCCAAAACAAAATGACAAATGGTCTGAACCAGGACTTGTGTTTCAAGGTTCCCACCAAGGATGACTCCTCTGGGCCTTTCTTTGACCTTGACTGGGTCTCTCTCTCTCTCTCTCTCTCTCTTGCTCACTACACCACCTCTCCTTCTGATGACTCCAGTAAGGACCATTCACATTGCTGGACATCACATCCACCACTGGCCATAACCTACTGGGTGAGTGACTCCCCCTGACTTTTCTGGATTCCAGACTTTCTCTCTACCTGAGTTCTTAGGACCCTCCTCAATCCATCTTGAACAGCATGGGCCAGATCCCACCAAAGCTTCCATGAGATAACCACTTGGGGTGCTTCCCAAACATATCCAGACCCTGGGTCTCTAAGGCACAGTCAAACTTGAAAGACTCGTGTTCTTCTCTAATATTGCTTGGCCCAAATATACGCTGGACAATAACAGTCACTGGCCTAAAATTGGCACATTCGAGTCCCAAATTCTCAGAGATCTTAAAAATTGTCCACTGCAATGGCAAATGGTCTGAGGTTTCCTATGTTCAGGTCTCCACTCTAGGCCTGGTACCTCTGCTCCAGAACTTCTCTCTCCTCAAACTGCTCAATTTTTCACATTCTTCAAAGAAATCTCCCTCAATGGATTCCTCTCTTAGGACCTCTCCCTCTTTGGGAATTATGCTTCCTTTTCATTAGTATAAATCCTGGTACTTTGCTCTGTCCAATTCTGTGTCCATGGATTTCATTCCTTAAATTTACAAAACAGAACCCACCCAGTCATGCTATTTTACAATTACAGGGATTTATCCAGGAGCTTCAGAAGGGTGAGTGAAACGGACAATTGCTCCATTACTTTTCTTTCAGGAATTCTCTACTCCATTTTCTCCATTCTCTCTCTCTATCAGAAACACCAGGACCCTTTCAGCCATGTGGCTGCCAGACTCAAGACTTAAGAGTAAGGTTTTGCTGCACTGAGACTTACCAATTGCTCTCTGCCTTAGCGGAGAGAATGTTAATCCAATCTTTCTTCAGTTTCCTTTCATGGCAATCCATTCAATTGAGAAACTGAGGTTCCTTAGAAGCATCCAAATTCTCTGGTCAGTGCTAGTCCCTGCTGTAAATTCAGGGTCTCTAGAGATGGCCAGAACCCAATCAATCACACAGAAGCTCCGTCTCCACTTTAATCTCCTTCCGTGGCTTCTCACCTTATGGTAGAAGGAAAGCCTCACGCAGCAGCTCCTCAGATAACAGGCTGAAATAACTTCTTAGCATGATCTAAGTTCTCCTAACTCAAAATCCTACCTGTCAATCAACCAGTAAATGAGTTGCCCCTATCTCTTTCTCTCTTTGTCTTATAGCAGCTTCCTCCCCCGCAAATTAGGGGCCAAACAGATGTAAATGTTGGGAACACTAGGTTAAGAGAATAATTCTATCAAATGGGCCCACTGTGCTGACCCCACATGCTTTCTTTTCCAAAAGGCAATTTACCTGCAGGGGAGCCTGCCTGATCTTAGTGAACAGACTATATCACATTCCTCAGCAAACTACCTGTTATCTGCAGAAGAAATGCAGGCCCAAAATAATGTTAAAAGTAGAAAACCAAATTATCCTGAAGGAGAAACCTTTTGAGACCAGATCCTGAATCTCAGGGAGATAAGGACAATCCCTCCTAACCAGAATCCAATGAGAACAGGTAGCATGGACCAAAGTAACCTTGAGTTGCCATGGCTGCAAGGACTTGAGAATCTAATGTCATCTTGCTGTCAGTCAAAAGTCAAGGTAGACCTAGGCAGGATCTCAAAAAAACACTATTTGAGTCTTTTAAATGTGCCCTTATATAAATTGTTGGTAAATGGTAAAAGGAGTTTAAGATTGCTTCGTTTCTGGAAAGTCTGTGTGTGAAGTTGAATATAATTGGCACAATCAGTTAAAACTTCTCTTAAGGTTAAATAAGTGTTCAAACTTTGTCTAAATTTTATGTAAAGATTTATAAAATGAAATTTTATGTTGCCTTGCAGGCAAGATAATCAATAAGTGCTTTCTTTTATATATTGTATTAGGGATAAAAGGGCCACCCTGCCATTTGCCTGGCTTATATTTGTTTGCTTTGACTAAGTCTTTTTCAGATCATTAACACTATTTCCTAAATATACATTCAAACTGACTCCAGAAGTAATACTTGAGAACTTTGTAGAATGATACTTTCAAGATCAGCTTCAGAAATAAAACACTTCGCCTAATATTTGTCAATAGCTCTGCCTCACTTCAGTTAAGACTCAGGATCTCACCTTATGGTTCCAAAGCAGTCTAAAATTAAGTTTATTTGAAGTTAAGTTCAAAAGATAGATTTTTGTTGTAAACATTACTGTAATCTCAAAATAAATAGGGTATGTACAAACTATATTTCTTGGTTTTCAGCTATTAAACAAATTGATTATTAATTCCATTTTTTTATTTTCCTTGCAAAACATTAAAACTTTTGCCAATTAGTGTTTCCTAAAAGTACTACTACTTCTAACAGAAAGAAAATCCTGAGTGAAGTACACCACCACCAACAGGACAGATAAAATGTAAAACTAACTTTAAGCACTATTACTGACCAAAATTTTAAAAAAGGGGTAACTATAAAACTGTACACATTAAAATTAAAGCCCAGTACTTCCATTTTAAGACTGTTGAAACTGGCCTGCTGGATGTTTAATACCAAAACCAGGATACAAAAGGTAAGGAAGTTAAAGGGTTAAGGAAAAAGTCAATATTTTGGCCCTCGCTCTGTTTGGTCAGCTAAAAACCAGGGGCTAGTGGGACTTCTCTAAGCCAACCAGTGCAGTCTGCAAAGAGGATGGTCATTGGAAAAGGAAATGTCTCTGATGCTTCCAAGAGAAGCCACTTACGGTCAGCAAGACCACGATCCATCCCAGATGGCACCACTGGCAGAGAAAAGCTAAAGGAGTCAAGAGGCTCTCACATATCCCAGAGAGTGACCTGTGGAATTTCAGCTGACCTAGGGATAGATAGGCAGAAAAGTCGATTCTGACCAACTTGGTCTTAGACACGTGGCAGGACAGTTGTAACCACTGTAACCAAAGCACAGCTGTACATAGGCGTTTAAAAGGACAGACACTGATTCTTTTAATGTAACTCAAAATGTATGCTTGTGTCAGTCCTCCCACAAGTAAATAAAAATGGGACATTACAAAGAAAGGATTACAGAAGACACTACCAGAGACACAAGTTTGTTCTAAATTAGTTGAGATCCACATATTTCCCTAACTTCCTACAGAGTAAACTCAATCTGTTTTTCACTGGTTTAATTGTTTAGTTCTAATAATTAAAAAGCCACCTTTAGAAATAAGATAACATTTCCCAACTCAAGGGTACACCTGTGCCATTATAAAAATTAAATGTGTTCCTAGCCACTCTACTAATATTTCTAAAGCCATGAATGGCCTCCACCACACCCTAAGCTCTAATAAGTTACTCTCTTCATGGTCTTCCAAGGCTGCCTGATAACACTGATAGTTTATTAAATACTTGCAGAAAATAATGCTTTGTTGTACTGTTTATTGTTCTAGTATGATCCCTCCCCCGTGTACAGCATGTCCAATCACCTGACAACTGCCACCACCATGGACCTCTGGACTGCACTGATGCACAAGATGCCTAGAGTCCATTAAGCAAAAGCTGGTCATGAAAATATTGAGACAGTTTTAGGAGAGAGAGTAAAATGGCTAGGTAGTCAGGACAGGACAAAGGGCTCCATCTAAGAGCTAGCTGGTAGACAGTGATTGACAGGCCATATTTAGGGCCTTCATATGCAAATAACCATGAGGCTCACTTGTGGGAGCAACTCCTTTGTCCCTGAGGCTGGAAATCTAAGAAATGGGGGTGGACACAGATGGGAACTTGGAAAGAATTGCTATCTGTTTTGCATAGATTTTAACCAATGACTTTGGTACTAAGTTTCAATGCCTGCTTTGCATAGGGTTCAACCAATGATGTAGATGCATTTCTCAATGCCTGCTTTGCATGAATGTTAATTATGCTCATAACCCAAATCAATATAATCCCTGGACTGACCTCCGTTAGAAGGTGTCCTGCTTCCAGGTGCCACTCCACCTTGCAGAGTCTCTGTTGTTCTTCCTAAATAAATCCTACTTCTTTTACTCCTCCTTCCATGGTTCTCCATGGATCTTATTCTTCAAATTCATGAGACAAGAACCCAGAAGATTGGTGCTGAATTCCCGGGATGAATTTTCACCACACCAAGAGCTGCAACACCCAGCTTTTAGCTGGAGAGCTGCTAACACTATTTCAGCCTCAGAAACCTGCAGCCAGCCCAAATTCCCAGTTTTAGCTGGGAATCACTGCAAACACTAGAAGTGGGATGTTTTGGCTGCTGGAGTATGTAGTGGCCCAGACTCCATTTGCCAGCAGGAGCAGAGAAAATCTGGCCTCATCTCAAAAACTCTGCATCAATATGACCCTCCATGCAGCTGCCTTCCAACTTCTACCAAGGCCCCACAGATAAACCCTCTGGAGAGTTTTCCTGACTGCCACAGCCAACACCCCACTGTCAGCATGGAAGAAGCCAGAATGGTCATTGCCCTTTGCCACTAAAGGCAGTCAAGGACTTCTTCAGGGGGAAATTGGGGCAAGAGACAGATTATCTGTGGACGGATAGAAAATGGGGATCGTGGAGAATGGGATTCTACCACCCCAGACTAAAATCTTAGCCCAAAACCTTTTTGTTTTTGGCTCCCTGAATGAAAGACCCCACTTACGAGTAGATGACCAACTCCTGTGCTTGGCAGGAAAACCCTAACACCTCCATTCATTTTAACACTCACCTTAGCCCCCCACACTCCTTTATCCTCTTATGTCATTTTCTTCCCCTCTAATATCCCTGTCACCTCTCCTCCCTAAGGTCTCAGTCACTGTGGAATGTCTCCAAGACCACTGTGACCACCCACCAAACTCCTGTTGAAGTTTCCCTATAAGACCCTGCTTTCAGCTAAAGAAAGTTATCTCCTATCACCTCTCTGGCTGCTTCAATTATAACCAGAGAATCTTCTTCCTAGGCAGAATTAATTCTTATGTCTGTTTACCCACTAGCTGGATAAAAATTTTATATCATCAACCCACCTCATTATATCCCTTTAGAGTCT
>PVKS010035328.1:0-20155 GCA_004027875.1 Aplodontia rufa
TTTTATAGAAAATACATTTATTACCATTGTCACTTAAAATGCATTTATTTTTACATTGTGATGTATTCACATTTGTTTTGCTTTCACGTTGTCATTTCAGCTCAAATCAGACATGATTAGTTTTCTCTTAGGTACCCTCATATAGATAGGTATAATTAACATTGAAAATTTACACAGAATCCCTCATATTACATGAAAGGGTGCATTTTAATATTTAACAACTGTTACTGAACTAGCACTAAAAACAACATAATTCCATGTATATTTTGCTTATTTCTTTGTTATATTCTACAATTCAGAGTTAAATTTGCAAGAAAATCTTTTAGATAATAGTATACGAAGCAATGGTTTAAAACATCTCATTTAATAATATATAAATAATCTTCAACAATGATTTGTGAAATTAGACCAATAAAATTCCTATAGATTTCACAGATTCTCCAGACTACATTCAAGTTTTTCAAAACTGCAACTTTGCAACAACTGAATTTGTATTTATTTGATATCTGTTTTCTTGTAAAGTGGGTTTTGTACTTCAAATTATAGTCAATAACTGAATTAAAAACAACTATATTTCTATTGTTATCACACAAACAAACAAAAAGAACAATTTCTAAAAATATTTTGTATTTGACCTTATTTACATGAGAAATAGAAGAAGCCTGTTTGGCTCTCTTGTTATTTTGTACTCTGTATTTTAGTTTAGAAGACTCTCAGCTATACACTCTTTAAAAATTGTGTTTCAGAATTGGGTTTCACAATGATAAAATTGTGTAAATTACCGCATTGTCTTTTAATTTATCTATTTATGGGCTTATCTCCCATTACAATGTGCATTTCAAAGACAATGACCATTTCCTATATAGTCTTTACTCTGTGTTAGAAACTAGCATCAAGACCTGCAGAGATTAAAAGTTTTTAAAATATGTATATCTATCTAGATATCTTGTCTTTTGATCAAGTGTGTGGTAGTATAACCTGGTACACCACAGCCACCTGATCTTCCTCCTTTACCAAAGTCTGATTTTCTCTTTGTTCCTATACTACTTCTGTGCATATTGTATTTCTAATTTCCTGGAGATCTGTCCTCAATGCTCTATGTATATGATGAATCAAAAAACTGTATTTCTAACTGCAACCTACACAGCACACACACACACACACACACACACACACACACACACACACATCTCCCACCTCAAGACAGTATGGCAATGATTACTCAAAATTAGCATGTCTAAAATAAAATACTTTTGATTTCCGTCACCCACAACAAATTATTTTTGTCTTCTCCATTTAAGTAAAGTATTACACCATTTATATTTTGAATATGTTTTAATTTATACTTTTTATTGTCATAAAATGCATATAACATTAAATGTTATCATTTAAGTAAACTATCACATGAGTTACACCTTGAACACATATCACCTTTAATATTTTCATTGTACAATACATAAGACATGAAATTCATCATCTTAACCATTTTAAGTATACACTTCAGTATTATCAAAGATAGTCATAATTTTGTATGACCATCACCATCTTCCATCTCCAAAATTCTTTCTTTTTGTAAAACTGAAATTCTGTACCTATTAAACAGTAACTTTTCATTCCTTTCTCCCTATAAACCAACAAACTATTTTTTTTGTCCACGAGTTGATGTGTCTAACTACGTCACATAAGTGGAATCATACTTGATTTGCATTTTTCTGGCTGACATATTCTAGTTTGCACAATATCCTTATGATGCCCCAATGCTATAGCATATGTCAGAATGGACATTCAATAGGATTTACATGCCACAATATATTCATTAATTCATCTTCCAACGGATACTTGTTTTACAACCATGCTTTATTGTAAATAATGCTGCTTTGTAAATTGGTGTAGAAATGTTTTGTAAAGACTGTGTTTTCAATTATTTCAGGTGTACAACCAGAAGTGGAATTGCTGCATCATAGAGCATATTTTGAGATATGCTCGAGAATGAATCCTTCGATTTTCAGTAGTTTTCATGCTCTCTGGAACTACAATCCTATTCCGTTATGACCTCTTCTTCTCTATAAAACTTCAACTATAGTCTTCAGAGTAATCTCTACAATCTTATTCTCCAATGATCATTCCACAGAGAAACTACAGTAAGATACTTAAGCAAATATATAGTCAATTAATTACATCCCTTGAAAAATGACAAGTGGTAACCATAACCATCCCAGATACCTACTCATGGTCTCTATTGAAAACATCAAAATATTATGTACTGAATCTTACATAGCTCAATATGTCTATGTTTTCTGCTTAATATACAATGCCCTAGTCATAGTGGCTATTTCTTCTGTCTCTTAAAAATTCAAAGTACTCTACCACAACAGGGCATTTCTGTTTACTTTCATTTTTAATTATTTTTTTCTTTTCTTTTTCTTATTTTTTGGTGCTAGGGATAGAAACTAGAGGTGCTTTTTATTGAGCCACATGCCCAGCCCTCTTTTGTTTTGTTTTGTTGGGTTTTATTTTTGTTGTTGTTGTTTATTTGTTTCTGTTTTGAGACTCTCATTATCTTGGAAAGGCTGCCCCTGAACTCATGATCCTCTTGCCTCAGTTTCCTGAGTTGCTGTGCTGTTTCTTTTATTAAAATATTTTTAAAATACTTGCATCTCACCTTTGCTAAGTGCCATGTTATTCCTTTAGGATGAATTTCTCTCAAGGTCCAGGCAAAGGAATCACTTGGTCACTTTCTCATCAGGTGTGATCATATTGCGTAATGCTTTTTTTTGTTATTATATTGAATTCTCCTATTTATTTCTTTATTTAAAATTAGAAAGAGCATATTTATTTGTGGTAAATATAGGTCATGAAATACCCAACATCTACCTAATTCCTTATATCACAAGGTCAACTAGTGTACTCTCATATGTCTTGCTCACTACCCCTGAATTATTCTAGGAGGCCAGAGATTTTAAAGTGACTTAGACATTCGAAGAGGAAGACTCAAGAATGTCTGCATTTTGTGAAAAGGGATTATGATAATCACCATGCCATAGACATTACAACAGATACTTGCTAACAAAAGACCTTCTGGGTTTCCACATGACCATGGACATCAGTGTGAATAAGTGACAATAAAATGTGGTCTAGAAAAGAAAATGTATAACTGTGATGAAAAAAAAATGGAAGGAGACACAGTGGCATGCTGGGTAGACTGAACTACCCCGGTGGGATGAATTTGGAAATAAGTGAGAAGAATATGAATTGATAATATAAATGTATTTATTACTAGAAATAAAATTGAGATGCCAAAGTTAAGTTTAGATTTGTTATAGGCAAACAAAAGTTTAATTTTCTGCCATAGTGAAATAATTTAAAAATATGTCTGCTACAACTAAGAACACCTGTGCCTTGAAGCAGTTTTTATGGTTTGAATGAGAGATGTCCGCCAAAAGCTCACCTATGCAATTGCTTAGAAATAAAGTGATTGGGTCAAGAGATTTTTTTTTTTTTTTTGAGAGAGGAAGAGTGAGATAATCTACTTTATGTAAATTTTCATCTGTTTTTTGTTTTTCTGACACATGGTTGTGTATGTGGTGCTGGGGTTTGAATCCAGGTGCTCCAGCATGCCAGGCAAGCACTCTGTTGAGTCACCTGGGTTATGGAATTCTTAACTCAATCAGTGAATTAATCCTCTGATAGGAATTAACTGAGTGGTAACTTAAGGTAGGTAGGCTGTGACTGGAACAGGTGAGTCTTTAGGGGAATGTCTTTGGGTTTTAGATTTTATATCTGGCAAGTGGAGTCACTCCCTACTTCCTGATCATCAGGTGAGCTACTTCCCTCTGCCAAACTCTTCCACCATGATGTTCTGCCTCACCTGGAGCCACAAGAATCAAGCCTTCTAAGGACTGAGACATTTGAAGCCATGAGCTCTAAAAATAACCGTTTCTTTTATTAAAATTGTTCGTGTCAGTTCTTTTAGTGACAACAGTGAAAAAGCTGACTAAAACATCTGTAGATAATCAGCCTTCAAACTACATGATGCAGAAGCACATTGTACACATTATGAGATATTTCTCATAGAATAAGTCTGGGTGTAAATATTCCTATCAAGCACAAAATATGTAAGCACTAAGTTTAGATTTCCAATTCTACTAGAATCTCTGTTATCCACAGCAGTTACTTATAAATAATGACATAGAATGGCCCACAGTTTTAGTCAGGTTTATTGCTGCTGTGACAAAAACACCTGACAAGCACAATTTTAAGGAGGAAAAGATTATTTGTGGGCTCAGTTTCAGAGATCTCAGTCCATACATGGCTGACTCTATCCCTTAGAATCTGAGGTAAGGCAGGCCATCATGGCACAAGTATGTGGAGGAGGAGGGTAGCAGGGAACATGGCACTAGGAAGCAGAGAGAGACTTCTCCTTCCACCAAGGACAAGATTTATACCCAAAGGGACACCACAGTGACCCATCCATCCAACCCACACCCTACCTGCCTACAGTTACCACACAGTTAATCACAATCTACGGATTAATGCACTGATTAGGATAAAGTTTTCTTAACCCACTCATTTCAACTCTAAACTTTCTAGCATTGTCCCATATATGAGTTTTTAGAAAACACCTCATATTTAGACCACAGCACTCACTAAAGAAACATTACTTGTTTTGTTAAAACATAAATGAAAAAAATTTCAAATGAATTCTGTGATAAGATAATTTGTTTTAAACATTTTCTGTGTTATTTAAAACTTAATTGCATGGAAGTTTCATTCCAGTATACAGCTGGTAATATCAAAATATATACAAACCATGTCATAAAGAATAATACAGAATAGTGTGTATAGCTATGAACACAGATAGGATATATATATAATATATATATATAAAATATAAAATGTTTTAAATAAATTTAGTAATTGCAAAGGCTGGAAAAAATACTGAAAATATTTTGAGTGAGAATTTCTGTTTGTTTGTAGTGTTCTGTCTTTCCCCTTTTCTTTCCTAAGAAGTTTTAGGCAAATTGATGCCTTGGAATGAAGATAGAGCAAGACTATGCTTATCCTAGACGAAGCAGAGTTCAAAATAGAGCAAGAGGAAAAGTTAACCAGGGGGCATCTCAATATGAACCTTACCATTAACTTAAATGAATAGTCCAGACCTTTATCACACTTATAATTCACTTTCATCTGGGATGTATGTAGTTGTCTCTTCTAGATAAATGACATTGCACCATACAAGATTAATACAGCTCAGTTCATGGTGGCCATTATGTTGCCACAGGTTTATGGTTTTTCTACAGTATTTTGATTTATGATAGCCTTCCTTTTAATGGAGGTTCATTATTTGTACATTAAGGTTGTAACTTACTCCATCATATGGGCCTTCTATTAATCAGGGAACCTATATAGTTCAGTGTGACATTGCTGTCCTTTTTGATGGTATTGCTCAAGCAGAGAAATTTGTTAGATGTTCTGGTCTTTGGTGACTTAGGATTCACTTCAGCAGCTAGAGAAACACGTTCATTCCAATACAAAATGACTCTTACGTTTTATTCCATATGTCATTTAATCTAGGCAGTTGATTCTTTAATTTAACTAACTCAACGCCATGTATTAATTTTGACTTTACAGGGCTTTGCTTTAAATTTTTTTCCAAAATATAAATTATACTATATCCTATTTTTATTATGCCATATGATAAAATAGTAAGGAGTAAAAAACACAACAATTCAAGGCCTGGACCCTGGACCTTTAGTTTGTAGGGCTAAGCTTCCTTCCCTTGACTGTTAGTTATCTGAATGGGTGAGAGATGTTTAAGTCTTGAGTTACTCCAGTAGCTTGAGAGGCGAAGGCAGGAAGATTGTAAGATCAAAGCCAGCCTCTGCAATTTAGTGAGGCCCTGAAAAATTTAGTGAGACCCTGTCTCAAAATTTAAAAAAAAAAAGAAATAACAAAATGGGGTAAGTTCTGGGAATGTGGCTCAGTGTTTAAGCAACCCTGCGTTCAATTCTGTTAAAGAATTTTAAAAAACCCCAAAAACAAACAAACGAGAAAAAAAAAACGGAATCAATGCTTATGAGATTCCTAACTTCTGAAATTCCACACACATTGTAGGTTTATAGAAATTCTATTTCTACATAACCCTATTTTTTTTTTTTTGTTCCAGATCTCCACGTTTCAAAAAGAAAAGATCAATTCTGATGAGGTTATTTGCTGAGGAATATTAATGGTGATATTTTTTCGTGAAATAATACCACTGAGCAAACTCTCCTTACTGATTTGAGACTTAGGGAGACTTTATTTGAAATTCAAATTTAAATTGTAAATTCAGGGAATATAATTCTTCATAGCAATGTATGAAGGATAAAATGATAATGAATGAAATGTCTTAGTTCAATATATATATACATATATTAACAGTACATATTTACCACACAAAATATCAAAGTCTTTATGCTAGACTAGGCATGTAGAATTTTCAACAGACTGGACAGGCAAATACAGATTAAAGTCAACTTATTCAGAATGACTAAAGGCAAATTGACTTTCATTTTGTGTTATTAAATTATATTTATATAGTTAAAGTACTGTCTTACTTCATAAATTTGAAGTTATGCCTTTCAAAAGTCTTATTTTTATATCACATTTGAAAATTATAATCTGTGTCTATTGCAGACTTTTTCTCTCATAAAGGTGAAGAATAAATCTAGTTTTTATCACTACACAATTATGTAGGTTATTACATTCTAACATATTATCTTACAATTATTACTATATATTAATAAAACTGTTCTTTCAGCTACACATCAACTATATTACAGATAAAACATATAGTTTAACTCTTTAAGCATTTCATGGCAATAAAAACCCTCAGTGACTATAGATGCAATGAAGGAAGAAAAGTAATGAAGGGAGGGAGAGATGGAGACACAGAGAACAGAGGACTGAGAGCACATAAAAAACAGCACAAAGAATAAGGGGAGGAGATGAAAACTGCTGTGACAACGTGTTACAGTATGTGAATTTATATTTTTTGTCAGAAATATAGTACAAAATATTAAATATGCAAATTGTAAACCTAGTGTAGCTGATAATAATAGAAAAATAAAGCTTTGAAAAATTAACATACTAAAAGAGTGAAGAATTGAAGGAAAAATGAACAATGAAAAATGGAACACATAGAAAATAGATAGCAATATGCTAGATTAAAAAAATAACCTCCTTGGGGCAGGAGTGGTGGCTCAGCAGTTACCCTGCTTGCCTTGAATGCAAAGTAATGGGTCTGTACACCAGCACCACGTACACAATGATGTGTTGGATCAACAAAAGTCACATGAAAAACTAAATAAAGTTGATTCTCTCTCTCTCTCTCTCTCACTGTCCCTCTCTTAAAGAAAAAAAAAACTCTTTGAAAATCAAATCAATCGGAGTGAGATAAATGTTCCAATTAAAAGATCATCCTTAAAAGATCTAATATGTATTGTCTATAAAAAGACAAACACCATATAAAGGAAAATCATATTAAAGTGAACAATTTAAAAAGATGGACCATGGGAGCATTAATAGTAAGGAAACTGTAGTGGTCATTATAAAATACAACAGACTGGGATGGAGTGGTGGCTCAGCAGGGCATGCAGCAGTACGTGGGTTCAAACACCAGCACTATGTACACAAGTATGTTTTGGAGCTATGAAAGCCACATAAAAAAGCTAAATAATAAAATGATTCTCTCTCTCTCTCTCTCTCTCTCTCTCTCACCGTCCCTCATCATTTAAAAAAAATGGAAAAAAAGGTACAACAGACTACTAATCAAACAATGATGCCAGGATACAGAAGGACACTTCACGATTTTAAAATTAATATTCATGAAGAAGATATGTTTGTTGGGTGCATTTATAGCAGTAGGCTTTTTAAATATGCAAACAAAAATTTTACATACATTGAAGGAGAAATAATGGTAGTTAGAGACCTTAGAATGTTAAATCTAAGAAAAACAGCATAATTTCAAAGCAACAGGCATGCACATGCATTACTGGTGGAAATGAAAAGGGTGCAGCCATTTCAGAAAGTGATGTGGTTGTTTCCTATAAATGTAAACAAGCAATATTTCCCCAGGCAATCCCCTTTCTAAGTATAACCTCAAAGGAAATGACACTCTATGTCTACACAGATATTTTCATGCCAGATGTTCATACCACTATGATTTATAATTGTCCCAAACTGGTAATAAATGAAATGAACTACTAATAACATTTGAAAGTAGCAAATAACATATATAAATCAATTCATATGGATTCAGAATGTTTACTTAGTTAATGGAGTCAAATGCACAATCTACACCCCAAACTGCAGACAATAAACCAAAAATTTTGCACAATAAAGTTTCCATTTGTGCAGCATTCTGCAAAGGCAAAATTGTAAAGACAAAAATTACATAGTGGTTGCCACTGGCTACAGTTGGAAAAATAGAGATGCATGCACTCTTTGTAAAAAGCATAAACAATATTTTAATTTGGTGGAAATGTTGTATTTTTTAGTGATGATTATAGTTTCATGATTACACACTTTTACCAAAACATATTGAAATGTGTCCTTAAGAAAGTCCACTTTAATATATGTGACTTATACTTACTGCACCTGGGAAAAAAATGAGAATAATATTGGAGGAATCATGTTTTTACATCATTTTATCTGGGACGTGCTTTTGACACAAAATAATAGTTGTGGTTTTAAGAAAAATTGATAAATTGTCATAAAATATAAAAAATTAATGGATAGTTATTTATCTATAGATATCATTATATCATTACATAATTCACTTGAGATAAAACACATGCTTTCAATAATTTTAAACATAATTTTTGCTCATAAATTGTAGATTCAGTATGGTGTTCAGTGTGAAGCATTTCTGTTTATTTTTAATGTTATATTAAATGATGAATGATAAAATATAAATAACAAAATTTTTAGTAGTACAAGTGCAATGACACTTTCACAAACTAACCAAAACATATTGTTTGCTATTTTGTTATACTGTAGCAATTATCTCATTCTACTATTATGCTTTATATGTAGAGAAATTCCAACAGGGATATTGTCACTTGCAAACTTTGCCATGGGTCTTTAGACACTAAAAACTTGTATCAAAATCCAGTTTACATGCTTATGTGCTGTGGGCTGGTTCTCCAAGTGTCAGTAATTGTAATGTCTGTAGGCCACTAGTTCTTCAGCTCTGGGCACTTTGATAATTTTGCATCCCTCCTCATGATCTTCCATTTGGGGCCATTTAAAGGCTACACCCAATTTTGACCAAAGCATAATTAAATCTGAACTCTCATTTCAATTCTGTCAATTACTCCAATGCCTACTTTATCTATTTTTTATAATCATTATAGCCACAGCAATTTCTGATGATTGTCTTAATTTATTACTTTATTTCTACCATTCCTTTTTGCTTTTTCTACCAGCTATATTTTCAAATCTTAGGCCTGTTTTTAAGGACCACAGACATCCTGTCCTCTTTCGAAATGTACTGCTATTTTGTGTTATTGTGCACCCATGGAAATAACGGCAATATAACTAGATGTGGATTTACCATGACTCCAAAAACGAGTTGGCACTCAATAATAAGTAGAAGTCATTCATACCAGTCCCTACATAAGGCCTTAGAAGTATATTCATATGTTCAAATACTTTATAAAAATTGTAAAAATTACATTTTATTATTAAAATTTGTGAACTCTTCAATGCATTTCCACTGGAATTTTCATTTTCACATTTTCAGTTTTTTGCATTGCTCTTAAGTTGTCAGGACATATTTAGGATTGGTGTAAGGAGAAATTAAATCAAAGGCATATTGAGTGTATTCAATTCACCTTAATATGGTTGTAGTTATTTTTTATCCAAACCAAGTTTATTTGTACTTTAAACTGACAAATAAAAATATTCCCATTTAAGGTATTCGACATGATGTTTTATATTTGTATACAGTGTGGAATGCCTAAATTGATATCATTAATATGTGTATTATCTCACTTTCCTTTTGTATTTGTGCTGATAACATGCGAAATCTAGTTTCTTAGTGATATTTTTTGTAAAGCTATCCCCCATCTTACAATGATTCAATTTAAATTTGTGATTTCATTGTGGTGTGAAAGTCATATACACTTAGTAGAAACTGTAATTTTGCTTTTTTCTCAAGCTGCTGATAATGCGGTATGACACTCTCATAACGTGGTCCGCAGCTGAAAGTTATAGACCCAGCTGCATTCCTACAACTTTTGTCACAGTAGTTTTGCGTTTGTTCTATCTTTTGTCGTTAATCACATGCACACATCGGGAAAGATCATAATGAATGTTGGGATTAGTACATTTTACAGTTTCATGCAGCCACTGGGGCTCTTGGACCATATCTCCCACAGATGAGGAGAAGCTGTCATTTTTTTTTTTTTAATTTCTTGTTAGAGTTTGACAGTGAAGTCATTAAATCTTGGGTTTCCCTTTAATGGGAGATTTATAATTGATTATGTCTTCTTTTACTTTGTTTTTATATTTCTTCATGATTTAGTCTTATCACTTGTATGTGTATATGGATTTATCTGTTTCTTCTAGATTTTCAGCTTTTGGGCTTATAATTACTCACAGTCTGCTCATAATTGTAACCCTGAATTGGCTTATTTTTATGCTTAGTTCAATTGTAATGAGTTGTCCAGGTACTCTTGATGCAAATGCTAAGGTCTTTCATACATTTCTCATTTAGTTTTTTGAGAAATATATATTTTGCCAGTGCAAAGATAAAATCAAGTATCAGGGTGTCTAACTCATTTTTTCCTAATATCATGGAAAAAATGTCACATGAATAGAATGGCAAAGTAAACAATAATATGTGACATTTCTGAAAGCTCAATATGTTCCCGATACTGTACTGAATCCAGACCACATTTTCAAAATACTCACTTAGTAGGAAGGGACACAGATTTTTAAACAAATAATTGCACTGGAGTCACAGTTATTCTAATAGGACTATCTATGTGGCATAGCTAGTGTTCAAAGGGGAAAATATTTAATTAAACCTAAAACTCTGGGCTAGGATGTACTAGTAGATTTGCTTAAACTTGTCTTCAGGGATGAATTAAATTATAATGGGCCTAGAAGTGGGGACTAGTATATCCAATAAAATAAGCAGCAACATTTATTGAGTTGTGTGGTCCTCCTGCCCCCGGAGTATTCAGCACTCTGACTGTAAGAGCAGGAGTTACAACTTGGAGATTACATGGATGCAGGAACAGAAATGAACAGCAACTTTGACAATAGTGAGCTAGATATAGCCAAAGGAAATAAAAAGAAAGGGATTAGAATTTTTACCAAGTCAGTAATAGTAACGGAGGATCAACACAGAAAATAATGATACTGTGTTTAAGTGTTCTTTAGGAACGTATGCAGGAAGCATGAACAATAAAAATAGTTGCCAGCATAGGCCTGCACTGTTATGGACTGAGCTGTGTCCTCCTAAAATTCATAGGTTGAAGGATGATCTCCAGTGTAACTGCATTTGGATGTAAGGCTTTAAAGTGATAGTTAAAATTAAATGATATCATAAGATTTATACCCTAATTCAGTAAGACAGTGTCGTTATAAGAACAGGAAGACCGGAAGTATGCATGCACAAGGGAAAGTCTTGTGACTGTAATAACAACAGGTGCCTGCCTGCAAACCAAAGAGACATCACTCCAAACCAATCCTGCTAACACTACGTTATTGCACTTCCAGCTTCCAAAACTGTGAGGATTTCAGTTTTTGTAGTGTAAGCCACCCAGTCTATGGTGGTATGTTTTGGTGTATTAACTGAGGAATACACTTATGAAAATTCTTGTTTCTTTTTCAATACAGCCTATAATTTTTGTCTACATAATGTCAAAAATGGAACTATCTGTCCTAAGTTACAATATGATTTCTACAAATCCATCTATTTAATTAACGTTCAAGATAGGAACAGAGCAAGAGGAAGAGAAAAAGATAAAGGGAAAATACCAGCTAAGCCTTTCCTTGTTTTCTTCCTCCATTCAGGCTGCTATAAACAATTCTACTGCATAACTTATAAACAAGAGAAATTTATTTATTACAATTATAGAGGTCTGGGAGCTCCAGATCAAAATGCTAGCTTATTTCATGTCTGGGAAGGCTTACATCCTTTTTGACAACTATCACGCTTGTTTCCACATGGCAGAAAAGTCAAGGTAATTCTCCCAGGTCTCTTTTATAGGAGCTCTAATACCTTTCATGAGGGCTCCACCCACATGACTTGATCACCCCTTGAAGGCTCCACCTCCAGATACCATCACATTAGAGATGTGAACATATGAGTTTTGGAGAAACATAGATATTCAGTTCATATCTCTTGTTTGAATGAACACAAAATAAATCTTCGAGTCCTATTATCATACTAGTAGAAAGCCTGAAAAGGTGACTTGAGCTTCTTTTGGGAAGGGCCTTTGAAATATTCACTATTTTCTCCCAGATCCAGGGCAGTGTCTGATAGGAATAGGTGTGCAATGGATATAAGTACATGAACAATAGATGAGGTATCTCACCTTGTAGACAAAAGAAAAAAAAGTCTCCTGATATCTAGTTAGGAACAAGAGCTACAAAGAAGAATTAAATTTGTGTATGCCTCACATGGTATGTCAGATGTACTTCTTTACTCTCCTTTCATTTTAAACAAGATAATATATCCTCTTTCTGCCTGTTGTAGATGTCTAAGTATTCATGGTAAAATGTAAAAGGAAGTCTACCTATTAGAAATCTATCACTTACTTTACGTGAGATAAAATTAAAGTATAGATAAATGAGCTGTTCATAGTCATAGAACTAATATGTGTCAGTCCTCCAGAGGACTAAACTAGGATGTGCAGACATCATATCATCCTAGGAAGAATAGAAAAAAATATGTGTTTATCACACTAATATCAATAGCAATATACCTTTCATTTCTTCTTGTCCACTTAACTGGAAAATTATATTTTCTCATCTTTAGTTTGCAAGTGTTCTTGTTTCCCACCCTGGATTCCCAGTGCATGGCTGGGTGGCAGTCAGGAAGGAATGATGCTCTTCATTTGTAACTTACTTGAGTTTTCTTTTCCTTGGACAGTTTCCAGCTGTCAGTAATACCAAGGAACCTCAAAGATGTCATTAGTAATTATTTGCTGATTTTGACTTGGGTGCCTCAGCAGTAATAATTTTAATTTATTTGAATAGAACTGTGATTTCTATATTAACCCACAGGAAGTGTCACTTACTAGATTTATGATGCTATTCATTCTGTCTCTCATTACTGTGTCAAGCCCAGTATAAAGATCTGTTGAGTGACTACTGGCAGGCAATTTCTGATTACAACTTGTTGGAGAGGCTTCCACTACGATTAGAAGAAAACTTAAATGTTTTGAGAAATATTGAACAATCAGATAAAAATTCCCATACTTAGGTGATAAACAGCATTTGTACGCTCTCACGCTTTGAGAATTATCTATCTCATAGGAGTACAGATATGAGTTTTAGACCCTCCCTACCAACAAAAAAATAAATTTGTCATACTATGAGGTCATTACAATCTTCCATAAGCTCTGTAATGAAGACAGAAAAAAAAAGCTTAGGTGACATTTTCTAGTCTAATTTTTCTCTTTCTCTATCTATTTTATGCATATAAATTTGGGCAATTAAAATTCACCTAATGTTCCACACTGCCCCTGGCCCCTGAGCATGATTTTACCCATAAATCTAGTTATTGAGACTAGTTACAAGTCCTAGTTAATGGAGAGAATATATGCCAAGTGAAATATGGTATTGTGAGCCATTCTATGTCACTTCAACAGGATGAACAATCTGAGAAGTTGTTACACTACTGACCAGAAAAGTTATGCTACTATCCTAGCACTTCACGTGGTTATCAAGCCCCAGCATATGTCTTTCTCCCTATAAATAAAATTCACTGATTCATATCTACAGCTTTCAGACCATTTCTCATAGAATTTTATCTGTTTATACTTATCATAAAGAGTAAACCCACAGGACTATAGTAACACTGTAAATGGAAAGAAAAAGATGGAAAAGTAGAAAAGTAAAATACAATAAAGAAAGTTAATAATTAATTTTTTAGTTTTCTGGGAAGTAATGTTTTCTGTTCTTTCCGATATTAGAAGAGAAGGGAATGATGTAGGAATATTTAAAATTCAA
The DNA here is from genome assembly GCA_004027875.1 of Aplodontia rufa. NCBI lineage: Eukaryota > Metazoa > Chordata > Mammalia > Rodentia > Aplodontiidae > Aplodontia > Aplodontia rufa. Next base: position 14,230 of record PVKS010035328.1, read on the forward strand.
TAAATGGGAATCCATAACTAATGTTGTACCCAGAATTGGAAGCTGGACTATGATTTAATCAGGAAAGTTTCCCTTTGTGAAGGAGGATATTGTACATAGAGGAGGAAAATGTGCATCATCTCTTTTGCAAAATATAAAAATATAATCTCACATATTTTTCAGAGTAATTAAATGGAAATATCATTAAAAAGGGCTAGTAAAGGGTTAGTGAATTTGATATTCTTTATTATAGATGTAAACATAATCAAACATATCTTTGCTCTTTATTTGATGCTAATTCCAAAAGGCTAAAGCCAAAAATTGTTCCTATCTTTTATTTAGATTTCTTTACGAGTATAATCTCTCAAATCCTCATGACCCCAAAATTCGCTCAATTTTCCTTGTTAAATCAAACTTGAGTACTTCTTCAAAATTATTCAGAAGTCAGTTTTGAAAATGCCTTGACTTTATTTATATATCTAAGCAATAGATGTATCTCAAATCCTTATCTTAAATCCTTTAAGCTATAATAAGCCTTGAAATATTATGTGTATATGTGTATACATGTGGGCATGAATGTATGTTTAATGTCAGCAAGCACTTGGCTGAATGTAAGTATAAACTCAAACAAAAAGTAAAAAGATTAATGAATGCTCCCAAATAAAGCAATCCACAAACCTACCAGAATCCTTTATAAACTACGTGATCTGGAACTTTTTAATTTTTTTTTTAAGAGAGAGAGAGAGATAGTGAGAGAGAGAATCATTTTTATTAATTGTTCATGTGACTTTTATTGTTCCAAAACTTCATTGTATACATGGTGCTGGGGTTTGAACTCACATCTTCATGCATGCAAGGCAAGCAATGTAACCCCTGAGCCACCACTCCAGCCCCTAATCTTCTTTTCCTATACGGACACCTATCATATCAAAGTAGAGCCCAGGTATCGACCTCATTTTGCCCAAATTACCTCTTTGAATATCCTTTCTTCAAATTAAAACAAATTCTAAAATACTAAAGATTAAATTTTTAATTTATGAATTATGGAATGTCACACTCAGCCCGAAAAGTTGTGGTGGGATTATTAGTTGTTAGATGCAATTTTGCCAGAAAACAGCCTCATGATACAGAAGTGCATGTGGCTTCATCATTGCACATTACCTGTGAAAAATAAAAAATGTTTTTGCCCATAAACATCTTTAGGAAAACTCATAAAATACTTGGAGGAATTCATTACTTGTTGGTGATTCATATCATTTTATATTCAGATTAATATGTCACTTAAAATGAGCCAGGATCTTGAGTTTTCAGGATTAACTGACAGATGAATTACACCTTATATTTTGTGAAGAAGTAAGATTTATGATTTACCAAAATTATGTTAGGAGTTCTGTCATTGCTCTTGTCTTCTCTATTTTTCTTTTATTTGTATTAATATCTTCATTTCTACAAAATTAATACTGTTTTCATTTACATAATCTTTCAATATTAAGAAAACAATATTTTTAAAGAGAGAGAGTTAATTTTTTTATCTGCTTTTTGTTTTTCCTCCACTTAGTTGTGTATATGGTGCTCTGGATCAAACCCAGGTCATTACAAGCACTCTATTGCTAAGCCAGGTCTCCAGCCCATATTTAGAATTCTTAAAAAGTATTTAAATTATTAAAATACTTTCATATGTTAATCAAGAAAACAGGCATACATCTAAATAAAATAATTATTCAGATTATGTGATAGATAATATGTTAAGCCTTAGGAATATAGAGATTAAAAAGTTTTATTTCCTGTACATATAATAAACAAGGATTAAAATAAATATTTTTGCTATCACAATTTTTCTTATTGAATATTGGCTAATATGACCCCATATAACACAAAACTTTGATAGGATAACTGGGTTTACAAATATTCATGTTATAAAATACCAAAATAATTCCTGAAAAACTTTGTAAAGATATTGCAATTTATTTGGGAGTAGTCTACAGACATTCAAGTTCACTATGTTGATATGCAGAAAATAAATAATGCATTGCTGGCCCAATTTAGCTATTTCATGCTTTAGTCTTGTTGAAGTCAAACCTGGAAAACCTGCCTTCATCAAACCTGGGTTCATTATTTATTTAATCCTTACTGTGTATAGCAATTCAATCAAATTTTTAATAACAACAAGGAGTTACATTTTAGTACATCTAGCTAAAAATAAAACAGAGGCATCTATTTATTAAGATTATCATCATATCCTGAAATTTTTATAACAATTTTGCCATATGACATTTTGACTTCTATAAAATTAACTTTTCTCCGCACTATGAGGTGACAATATAATGTCTGAGAAGATGAAACTGATAAGAGGATATTTTATTCTCATTAAAGTGCATGTTGTAAAACTGCTTTCCATGATCCTCCTACATTAACTGATGAAGGATAAAAGAATATTAAATTTTCTCAGAAGAGGTATAAATCTTTGACTTGCTCATTTTAAATAGGCATTAGAATATAAAGTATTTTATCTTGTGTAATCTAAAAATGCTAACTTTACCTCATTCTTGGCAATGGAAGTACAGAAGGAAAGTGAATACAATCAAGGATAAATTCATCCTAAGAATTACTATTAAATCCAGAATGCCTGAAATTTAATAAAGTAGGAATAAAACTGCTTTTTATTGTATGTAAAAAATTACATCATATTTAAAAAAGAATAATGGATTCTCATATTTCATTTTAGAAGAGACTTGGAATAGAATAAACACATAATTGAAAACTTTGAATAGAGTGGCACTATATTTATTGTTATATTTATAACAAGGAAGCTGCTGTGCTTAATCCATATAGATTGTGAATTCAATATTACATTTAAGGTGTATTTAATTTGATTTCACTGTTATACTAATTTATAACATTAAATGTAATTGTGAAAAATGTAAAAGTTTTTAAAAAATGGTAAACACCCAGAATAAGAAGTTTTAGAAAATGCTCATTGGAACTTCTTAATCTCTAAACTAAAGAACAATTATCTATTTAAGCATCATTAGAGAGGGTCAAGTTTCAAGAAATATCTGATATGAAAAATGAGTAAGAAGCTAAATTATAACATGATGAAAGATTACAATGAAAAACTAACACAATAGGTTGAGTTTTTAAAATGAAACTTTAGTAAAATTATGGATAAACAGCTTCTACTTCAGGTAAGGTGAAGAACAGGGATCAATTTACCCTTCTTATTCAAATAACTAGAAAAACAGAGAAGGTACATAAAAATCAAGATTTTCTGCTATTTTCAATAACAAGTAATATAGAACAATAATCTCAAGAGAAGGATATAAAATAAGATAAATCTTATGATGATTAGAACTTATTTCCGGGAAGAGTTTCTACACCTTAGCACAAGTAAGGATGACATAAAGAAGACACTTCTTCCTAAGTCAAGTTACAGAAAGCACAAATCAGAGAGCATGGTAGTTGGAAGATTATGAACAAAATAAAATACTGAAACAAGGAAAAGAAAGGTAAAGAGAGGAGAGATACAAGGCAATTTGCTAATAAAGATGTCAAGGTACCTGCTGTAAATACAATTCTCTATTCCTGAAGGTGGAAAGAAACATGGAATCAATACGGTCAAAAAATATGGAGATTACTGTACAAAATCTGAGCTCAGATTCTTAGAGAAAAATATAAGATATTTTAAGAAGAACTATACTGGAAAAGCATAGTTAAATGGCATAAAAATAAATTAATGAATATGAAGGTACAGGTTAAATAATTAAAAGAAAAATATGGAAGAAGAAAAACTTACAGAATCCCAATGACTTGTGAGACACATTATTGAATTTAGCACTCACTTTATAATTGGGATCCTAAAGAAGTGAAATAAGAAAAAGCAAAATCTATTGAAAATCATAATGACTCAAAAAATTTCAACTATGATGAAAAATATAAACCATATCCAAGAACTTACATTAACCCCATCCAGAAAATCATGAAGAAAAATATACACATGTACCATTATAATCACTGAAAGCAAGTGATTTAAAAATTGTTAAGAAGGGTACATTGTAACTCACCCCATCGATTCAGAAGGCCTTAAGGCAAGAATACTGCAACTTAGAAGACAGTATCAGAAACTTAGCATGCCTAGTCTCAAAATAAAATATAAAGGGCTAGGGGCAAGGCTTAGTGGAAGAGAGCTTCTGGATTCAACCCCCCACACCACTAAATAAATAAGTGAATTAACAAATGAATATAATTTTTAAATACCATAAAATATTAAAAAGAAAAATTTTGTAATACAATGATAAAAATAATAACTATTGTCTTATCAGAATCCAAGGAACCCATAAAACAATGGAATAAAATGTATCTTTAGGGAGATACTATTATAGTATTGAAAGAAAAACTCCATGACTAAATGAACCTCTCAAATCACCAGAATACTTCGTAAAAATAAAGCACAACCTTCAGCATTAAAGAAATGCTGAGAAAATTCATCACTACTTTATTTATACTATGGGAAAAGTTTGAAGCGCTTTTTCAGGTAGAAGAGAAATGATAAAATAAGGAGATATCTTGAGAAATGAATGAAAAGCAACAGAAATAGCAAATATGTGGGTAGATACTTCACACTTAAAATAAACTCTTTAAAATTCACTGGTTAATGTAAATCAATACATTATGGGGAAATATGGTGCATGTGTAATTAAGTGATAGAACAATAATAAAACAAAGTAGAAGGGGAGGTCAAAGGCTCAAAAATGTAGCATGACAACATATTACAATTTTTCTTGTTATAAACTAAGAATATTAAGAAACAAATGAGGGATAACAGATAGTTTTGATAACAAAAATTTAATTAAATCAAGATAAAAAATAAAAGTTTCTTTGAAGTTATTTTATTTTTACAAATAAAATGCACAATAAAGCTATTGAACAATTAGTGGCTGACTTTACTTTGTTTTATAATATACATTGACAATAAAAAGTGGATTGAGTTGTTTCTTTAAAAAGTAACTTATAACATTGCTTCTTTTTTTTTTTTTTAAGAATCAATTTCATTTAGTTTTTCACGTGGCATTCATTGCTCCAAGACTTAGTTGTGTACATGGTGCTGGGGTTTGAACTCATATACTTGCATGTGCCGGGCAAGACCTGTAACTGCTGAGCAACTGCTCCAGCCCCGTAAGAAAGCTTTTTCAAAAATTAAATTTCCTATTATAGAAAAAGTATGTCATTAACACAGTTAACTCTTTACATCAATATCTTTAAAAATTAAATGATGTATTCCGTAGAAATATTAGTTATTAATTTCATTATTTGACAATAACTCATACAACTATTCTTCCCTGTGGCAGATATTTGTAAGTGATAGTAAAGGATGGATTACAGTAATTTTGAAAGCTCTTATTGATTTTATAATGTCAAATGCATATTTTTAAAGCTGGTCTCAGTATAAATAGAAATAGTAGCCACAGTGATATAAGTTAGAAAAAGTGTTAATGTGGAAAAACAAACATGCCTAAACATACATTTCTAGAACCTCCCCCAATACTGCTTTGCTGATTGTGTTCCTAAGTTCTAAAATTCAGGATCATTGAAAATCTGTATCATTGAACTGTCAAAAATCTTCTAGGAAATATCTCAAAAATTCCTAGAAGTCTTGTAATCACATTTACAAATTTCAGAAAATTCAAAGAAATTTAGCATGCTTATATAAGTAAGTTTGTTTGCTTTTTAGTATAATATGAAGAAATCTCCGTAGACACTTGAAAATTAAACTCTACAGTATAATGAAGCTCTTAAATTTTATGCTGATGAATTACAAACTTTCAATTAAAGTTCATACCTCTTCTAACACTTCTCATTGTCAATTTAACCACCGTACAATTGGGGAAGTTTTCATGAGTATACCATAGACTGGAATAAAATCCTTTAATTATATTCTCCTAGTACTCTT
>PVKS010035329.1:0-20027 GCA_004027875.1 Aplodontia rufa
GGCCTATTGGTTTCATGACATGATGGTCTGATGAAGGCTCAGTATGTGCTGCTACAACCAGTCTTTTCCCCTACAAGCCCTACGATCAGTCTTTGCTCTCTTCCTTTTATGAGTCTTAGGTAAGGGGATTGCTTCATTTGAGGGTTGGATGTAGACTCTTGGGCCTGGTTTTTCTCATATAGGGTTTATACGCCATGCATCCACGTGCTACTGATTTAATTCAGTCAGTTCATGTGGTCATTATTTATCAGCATGATGGATTCTTTTATCAGTTTTGTGCCTTATGGTTGTGCTAGGCAGATGGTAGTTGTTTACTTGTATAAAGACGGTATAGAGACGTTCTACCCTAGCATTTATTCTCAAAATGTAGTAACTCATGACAATGTACTACTTTGTAGCGTGGAGTAACTCATGGTTAAGCAGTCTGAAAACTACTGTTCTATTCAGCATGGAGTAACTCAGAGCAGGGAAGTCTGCTCTCCACATAACACGTCTCTAACATGTACTAATAATTTAAGGGGAGAAAAAGTAGAGATGAGGGGCTGAGCAGTGGCCCAGCAGTTACAACACTTGCCTGGCATGCACAAGGACACGGGTTCGAACCCCAGCACCATGTACACAATGAAGTGTCGGAGCAACAAAAGTCACATGAAAAACTAAATAAAGTTCATTTGTTCTCTCTCTATCTCTCTCTCTCTCACTGTCCCTCTCTCTCTTTTTTTAAAAAAAGTAGAAATGATGACTGACATCTAATGAAATTTTCATGAGTAACCAAAGCATATTTTTTTCTCAAAAAAGAACAGTGAATTAACAGTCTATAAATTGGATCAAAGTTTATAAATGAACTTTTCAACAATGATTATGATATATAATGTCTACTTAAAAACAGTTTCCCCCCCAAAAAAAATAGTTTCCCAAATCTCTAGTAACGTACATCCTTAGAGATTTGCTGGATTAAATGATGACTACTTATTGAATATCTACGTTTTCCAAATAAAATAAAATACTACAATAGTAATTTTTACACTTAAGTCTGATTCAAGTTTAAATTATAATTTAAAATTTTTTAGAGCTAGGTATTTTGATCCATGCATGTAATCCTAGATACTTGGGAGGCTGAGGCAGAAGGATCACAGTTTGAAGAGAGACTGGAAATTTTATCAAGACCCTTTCTCAACGTAAAATTTTACAAAGAACTGAGAATGTTCTTCAATGGTAGAGTGCTTGCCTAGTATGTGTAAGGCCCTGAGTTCAATCTCCAATACTGGAAAAAAAATTTTTATACTATTTTTTAATACTGGGGATTGAACACAGTTTTTAACATGCTAAGCATATATACTCTACCTTTGAGATGCATCCCCAATCTAATTTTTTTTTTTATTCACTAGATTGAATTCAGGAATCCACGGCCTTACACACGCTAGGCAAGTGCACTACTGCTGGGCTATGTTTCCAGTCCTTTTTAAAAATTTAATTTTGAGACAAAGTCTTACTAATTTTCTTAGGTTGGCCTAAAACTTGCAATCCCCCTGCCTCAGCCTCCCAAGTAGCTAGGATTACAGTCATGTGCCACTATACCAGGCCCCAACCTAAAATTTCTAATTTAAATTTTTATTTTTTAAAAAAAGTTTTTTCCAAAGAGAGAGGAACAGTGAGAGCGAGAGAGAGAGAAAAGAGAATTGATTTTATTTAGTTTTTCATCTGGTTTTCATTGCTCTGATACTTAGTTGTGTATGTGGTGCTGGCGTTCGAACCTGGGTCCTCGCACATGCAGGCAAGCACCGTAACTGCTTTAAATTTACCTCTTCGGCTTATTACAGAGAAACTAAAGATATTTGAAATAACAGTGTCCTGTGCCACACATTGAAAGACTGAACTATTAAAAAAATATACTTCTAGAAATTATTAAATAACATGCTCATAAATTTGCCAATCTACAGAATGCTTGTATGACAGCTCAAAATTGACTCCTTCCTCATTTTTCAGTAGAAATAAAAGCTACTAAGAGTTAAAAATTCCAATTTGTGAATGTAATTAAAACTACTAGAAATAATAAGGGAAACAACTCTACATGCAAGTGTATACAAGGAAAGTAAGACATGTTCTTGCTAAGGAAGGTTTTAAGATACAAAGTTGTGCTTTGTTGCTATTATTGTTGTTGATGAAAAGAGTTTTGTTTTTTTTTTATTTTTATTTTTTACTATTAGGAAGGTTATTTGAATATAGTTCCATAGTGAGAAGGGAGAATGAAAGGAAAAAAATAAGTTGGTAAAGAAAGATTGGAAGACAGGGGAAGAGAGAGCAAATCTCATCTGGTCAAACTGGATAAAATTAAATCAATTTATTATAAGAGTCTAAAAAGTGATCCTTGCTATGAAAAGTATACTGCAAAACTGGAATTTGGTCTTCTCTGTTAAAATGATAGTTTTAAAATAATTCGTCTGCTTTTGATAAAATATTGTAAAGGATGCTTCTTTATCCTCTAAGTAATCTCCTAGGAAAACCTAGAATCTACCTCAAGGGGAAAAACAGAGAAATTTGTGTCTTTATTAAGCCTTTGAAAGGTTAAGAAAAATGAGTCTTCTCTATCGTAGCATTTGGGGTTTTTTTTCATTTCTTTTTATAACTAAATAATTTTCTGTATTTGCATTTGAGGCTTGTCTCTTTGGTTAACTGAATAAGTGTTGTTTCACAGTGACCTGTGATCCCATTTAATCAAGAGTTTTAAACTATTTAATAGTTTCAACAAACTTCTTCAAATCAAAATCTAAGTGAAGTATTTTTGACCTCGAACTAACTTTTTGATTTTCCAGAAAGACTAAACTAATCAGGTTCATTTTCTATTAATTGCATTGCCAATTAAGTAGTAACGCTTATTTTTTTAAAGTTATATTTTTGTGGAGATATTAATATAAATGTTCCAGAAATTTATGATATTCCTAGAGATCACATGTCCTGGTATAATTTTTTTTTAAGAGAGAAGGACAATGAGAGAGAGAGAGAGAGAGAGAGAGAGAGAGAGAATCAATTTTTATTGAGTTTTTCACATGGCTTTCATTGCTCTGACACTTAGTCGTGTATATGGGTGATGTGGTTTGAACCTGTGTACCTGCTCATGCTGGGCAAGCGTCATAACCACTGAGCAACTGCTCCAGCCCCCTGGTATAATTTTTTTTTTAAAGAGAGAACCAATCTTTATTTAGTTTTTCATGTGACTTTCATTCCTCAGACACTTCGTTGTGTACATGGTGCTGGGGTTTGAACTTGCATCCTTGCGCTTGCCAGGCAAGCGCCATAACCACTGAGCCACTGCGCCATCCCTGGTATAATCTTTTTTTAAAGAGAGAGAGAGAGAGAGACTGAAAGAGAGAAAAGAGAATCAATTTTGTTTTATTTTTTCATTGGTTGTTGTATATGTTGTGCCAGGATTCCAGCCCCAGTCCTTGTGGGCACATGCCAGGCGAGTGCTCTACTGCTGAGCCACCTCTCCAGGCCCATCCTGTATAATCTTATCAGTTATAATTCTAGCTATTGCCTTAAAATTTTGTGATGGAAATGTCAGAATTTTCTTGTCAATTGCATTTGATAAACTCTCATCAAATCTTTAATCATGGCCATTTAAAATCTGTTGTGGGGGGGGGCTGGGGTGGTAGCTTGGTGGTTACAGTACTTGCCTGGCATGCACAGGTACACGAGTTCAAACCCCAGCACCCATATACACAACTAAGTGTCAGAGCAATGAAAGCCATGTAAAAAACTCAATAAAAATGGATTCCATCTCTCTCTCTCTCTCTCTCACTGTCCTTCTCTCTTTAAAAAAAAAAATCTGTTGTGGGGCTGGAGTGGAGCAGTGGCTCGGTGGTTACAGTGCTTGCATGGCAGGTGCAAGGATGCAGGTTCAAACCCCAGCACCATGTACACATACAACGAAGTGTTGGAGCAACAAAGGTCACATGAAAAAATAAATAAAAATCAATTTTCTCTTTCTCTCTCTCTCTAACTGCCCCCCCCTCTCACTGCCCCTCTCTCTTTAAAAAAAATAATAATGAAATCTTTTGCTATGAGCTGATAAGAAGTTGCTTTATGAGGATGCTTTCCTAAAATTTTTTCAAGTAACTATATTCTGAAAGAAGTTTGTCTTCAAGGAGATTCAATGAAAGAACTCTGACAAGCACAGGTTTCTGGTAATTTTAAGGTCATTTTTTTGGGGGCTGGAGTGGTGGCTCAGCGGTTATGGTGTTTGCACTGCAAGCGTGAGAACACGAGTTCCAACCCCAGCACCACGTACACAATGGAGTCTCAGAGCAACGAAGCCCACATGAGAAATTAAATAAAATTGATCTCTCTGTCTCTCCCTCTTAAAAAAATTATTTGAAAAAGATCATTCTTTTGGGTTGGGTAAGAAATTCTGGAACTAAAAAAGAAACTGAAAAAACTGTGGTATATATATATATACCATGGAATTTTACACAGCAATTAGAAACAATGATATTGCAGCCTTTGAAGGTAAATGGATGGCTATGGAAGAAATTATGCTGAGTAAAATCAGCTTAACCCAGAGAACCAAGGGTCGAATGACTCCACTCATCTGTGGAGGCTGGAACTAGACCCTGGCCATCGAGAAAGGAGGTCTATTATTATGTTTTAAATCCGGATAAGGTGTATTGTTATACAACCTAATACATTTTTAGAGATGTTTTGGGAAGGAGAGGGGAGGGGTAAGGATAGGTAATTGGGGGGCACTCTTGAGGGTAAATCTAATCTTCAGAATCTATCTATCTATATATTATATTATTTCGTTAAAAGATTGTGTGATTGTTCAACAAATACATTTCTGAATAAAAAAAATAAAAATAAAGAAACTGAGAGGTTCTTAAAATTGCTAAGATGAAGTAAATAAGAATTGACTACATGGGACTAGAGGAGTTCATGAAGATGATTATAATTTTTATTACTTTTTGTTTGAAATATTGCTGGTTCTGTGATGTTTTGTTTTTCCAGACTTAAGCGAACTTTTTTTCTCAAGCTAACTATAACTCACAACAATCTAGTAAATTATACCTTTGTAAATTCAAATTGAAGTATTTATCCTTTTTTTCCCCAACCAAACCCGGTAGAATTCAGAAACTCTTTTTGAGTATTCTTATTTTCAACAATATATCATTTGCATAGGCTCAGTGAGAATCTGTTCTTTGTAAGAGGAAACACTGTTTATATTACCAAGACTTTGATTACTCGGTTCTTGGGTGAGAATGATGGACAAAAATCAGATATGACCAGATAGTTCTAAGGAACTAATTCTGACTTTATGGAGCTCATAAAAACTCCTGGATTTAAGTGGTCTTGGATCCTACTTGAAAGCAATCTCAGCCTTACAGATAAATCAGGAATGTCACTTCCTGGCAGGCCTAGGACTCCCAGGATGTTTTCATGGAGAACTCAAGAAGAGAGGAATTAGGAGATGGAGGTGTTGCTCAGTTGAAGAGCAGCACATACTTAGGATGCATGAAACTCTAGATTCAATCCTCAGCCCAAAAGAAAGAAGGAGATGGAAAAAGAAATCATTAATCCAAATATATAGGTATTATAAACATGAAGCAATCAGCTATAATGTGAGGGAATACTCAACTTGGCTTCCTAGCCTAGAAAAGTTTGTTAAAATCTAATAAAAGATTCCTTATTAAGGGGCTAGGGGCATAACTCAGCAAAATAACACTTGCCCAGCATGCAGGAGGACCTGGATTTGATCTCCAGAACTGTTAAAAAAAATCATTGGGTTTGGGGATTTAGTTCAGTGGCAGAACGCTTGCCTAGCATTCGCAAGGCCCCGAGTTCGGTCTTCAGCCCTGAAAAAAAAGAAAAAGAAAGAAAGAAAGAAAAATCATTATTAAAAGTTCCAATAGGGGCTGGAGTACGGGCTCAGCGGTTACGGTGCTTGCCTGGCATGCATGAGTATGCAGGTTCGAACCCCAGCACCACGTACACAACTAAATGTCAGAGCAATGAGGGCCACATGAAAAACTAATTAAAAAATTGATTTTCTCTCTCTCTCTCTCTCTCATTGTCCCTCTCTCTTAAAAAAAAAGTTCCAATAAAGGGGCTGGAGCAGTGCTCCGCAGTTAGGGTGCTTGCCTGGCATGCACGAGTACGTGGGTTCAAATCCCAGCACCCACATACACAACAAAATGTTGGAACAACGAAAGCCCCGTGCAAAACTAATAAGATTGATTCTCTCTTTCTTTCTCACTGTCCCTCCTCTCTCTCTCTAAAAAAAAAAAGTACCAGTAAAGAAGATTTTAAAAGAGCCTATAGCCTATATGATTAGTCACTATACTTACAGCACATGTGTAGGCCAAGTTTAATATGACTAGATTAATTTTGAAAACAAACCAATCTTGCTTTGATTATCTTTGGTAGAAAAGGGGGTGACTCTAGAAAGAAAACTGTATCAGTAGAAAACTATGGTGCACTATTGTCACATGTCCTATTCGTGACCACGTAACCAATGCTAATTTTAAAGTTGGTGTTAACATTTTGCCATATTTGATTCATTGACATTTTCAAAGGACACGTACATCCCTGTTTTTTTTTAAGAGAGAGAGGAACGATGATGGGGGGGAGGATCAATTTTATTTAGTTTTTCACGTGGCTTTCATTGCTCCTACACTTCATTGTGTACATGGTGCTGGGGTTCAAACCTGTGTTCTTGCACGTGTCAGGCAAGCACCGTAATTGTTGAGCCACCACTCCAGCCCTAGTACGTTACATTTTTGGTGGGACATGTCACATGCTATTTGTGTTACCATGTATATTATCTATATTTTCTTTCCTTGATCTGCAAACTATTGAAAACCTATCAGTCCTGTTGGAGGTGATCCTTTTAGCACTGCCCACTGTTCAAAACAGTATCTAAGCTGAAACATAGCTGATATCTGAGTCTTCCTTCAAGCTCATGAAACCTGAAATTCCCCTTGGTTTCTCTTAAATAAAACATGATAATGGATCCATGGCTGATTGGTGTATAGTCACACAGAACAGTGGTTCCACCAGTTATGTAATGAACTAGTTTGGATTTTGAACATTCCCAATAGTCCTTCAGTCTTGGTCCCCAGTCTATGGCATTAATGGGAGATAGAGGAAACTGTAGGAGGTGAGGCTTAAGTGAAAGGAAGCTAGGTCATCAAGGGCGTGTCCCTAAAGTGACCATTGGGACCCCAGCTCTTTCATCTTCCTCTCATTTGATTCAGCCACCAGGAGGTGAACAGTCCTTTCCTATACTTACAGTCCTTTCCTATACTTACCATGTGTCACCACCATGATGTATGATGCTGCTACACACCCAGGCAATAGGGTCAAGTGACCATGGACTGACACCTCTGAATTTCTGAACCAAAATAAACCTTTATTCTTTTTAAGTTAATTATTCTCAGGTATTTTGTCACAGTGATGGAACAGTGCCTAAATCAATTACCTTTTGCTTTATTTGACTGTAACCATATCACACAAACAGCAAACTTCATAAATCACAAGGTCACAGCTTTACCCAAATCACATAGTACCTTATCAATGATGAGGATGCTATAATCCAGCAATGTGAACAGAAAACTCTTGAATAAAGTCTAAGAACTTATAGAATATAATCTATAAATACTATTAATGCTTGTGAGGCATGAAATAAATTCTTATTTTCTCAAAAATAATGTATACTAAAGATATGTACATAGGCACGAATGAACAAATTATTTACAACAAACCCTCCCACCTCTCTGTATTACCTCACTCTATTATTTTTTTTGAAGAGACAGAGATAAAGTAAGAGACAGACAGAAAGAGAGAATCAATTTTTATTTTAGTTTTTCATCTGGTTTTTGTTGCTCTGACACTATGTTGTGTATGTGATGCTGGAATTTGAACCTGTGTCCTCGAACATGCCAGGCAAGCACCTTAACTGCTGAGCCACTGCTCCAACCCTTCTATTATTTTTATTATCTTGTTGAATCTCTAAACCAAGATTAGTATATACAACAACAATAGCTAATATCTTCTATCCAAAGACTAGTTATAATGATAAATAAAATCAGTAATGTACGCTATAAAATTTTTAACTTGAATTTAAATTTATGTAAATTATCTGATATTATGTTTTACTAGGGACAACACACACAAAATCTTCCTGAGTTAATTTAGCTTGTTAAAGCTGGGCAGTGAAAGTCCCCAGAGGGTCTTCTTTTTTTTTTTTTTTTTAAGAGAGAGGGGTACTGGGAGAGAGAGAAAGAGAGGGTCAATTTTATTTAGTTTTTCATGTGGCTTTCGTTGCTCTGACACGTCATTGTGTACACAGTGCTGGGTTTGAACCTGTGACTTGCACATGCCAGGCCAGTGCTGTAACCACTGAACCACCGATCCACCCGCAGAGGGTCCATGAGCATAAAGGTTGGGCCTGGTTTTTTAGTCAGTTGTCAGCACATTACACATGCAGTCATCAGAGCACTAATGAAGAGGCCTGTGCATCACTGAAAACCAAACGCACTAACGCAAAACTTTCCATAAGACAACTCGTCACATCTTGATCGACCACGTCCCCATGGAATCGGAGGTAATTTTTAAAAATCCAGCAAAAAATGGGTGTTTGAAGAAGTTATCTTCAAAATGGCAAATTCCATCCTAGCAACTGCATTCATGTAATTGACCTAAACCAAATGCCCCAAAGTCAAGTATGTCTTATATTTTAATAGTGAAATTAAATTTCAACTACATGTTAGAGAGCAATAGCTGAAATAAAAAGGAAGAATAAAAGCTATTTTATTTTTCCTTTTTGGCTACAGATGGGATGAGGTTTCACACATGTGGAGAAGTAGAAAGAATGGCACACTACAAATCCATACACTTTGCACCTAGACTAAACAATTACTGCCATTTTACCATAGTAAATGGTAGTAATCTTTCCACCTAAAGAGTGGGAAAAAAAGGAAGTGGCCCATTTTCCCACTCCGTTTCCTTCTTTATCACATCCTTCAAAGTCCTTCCCTTGCTGCCCAGAACAACAGACTTTCCTAGACACTGACGAGTGTTTACCCCAAACCCTCTCAATTTCTGTAGACAGAAATTTTTTGCTACATTTTGCTGTAATGAAAGTGAGTTACAGTCATTGTGACAGATGACAGGTCATCCCTAAACATTCCAGCATGAGTCTTCTAAGAATAAGGATGATTTCCTACACAACTTCAGTGCTATCTATTACCAGACCTAGACGGACTAATCAGACTTAATTCCACAGAAGCACCTGCCATATTTTGGATCTGGAATGTCCTCCAAAGGCCCATATGTTAAAGGCTTGGGCCCCAGCATGGCATTGCTGGGAGGTGTTGGAGCCTTCAAGAGGTGGCCTAGTGGAAGGCCTTCAGGTCATTGGGAGTACCTTCTTGGAGAGGATTATGGGAGCTTGGTTTCTTTCTCTTTCTTGAGGTTAGCAAGTTTGCTCCACCACACGCTCCTTGCCCTGATGTTCTGCCTCACCACAAGCCCAAAAGCAATAGCACAATCATGAACCGAACCTCTAAAAATATGAGCTAAAATAAAAAAATTTCCCTTTGTTGATTATCTTAGGTGTTTGTTACATTAACACAAAGTTGATTATCATAGCATCTATATGTATCCATATTCAAAATTTGTAAATTGTCCAAAAAAAGTCCCCTAAAGCTTTGACTACCTTGAAATTGCTTATCACGTACCCTTTGGTTCTCTCAGTTTAGCAATACTATGTCCCCCTTTCCCCCCTCAATGGCCTTGCTTTTTTGAGGAAAGATAGTCATCTTGGGGAATGTCCCAGAGTTTGGATTTGCCTAGATTTGTCTACTTGGTCTCTTGATATCATTTAACTTTTTTATTTACTCCTCTGTACTTCTGAGAAACTGGAAGTTAAGTTTACAACATCAATTAGACTCACATTAAACAAACTGGACAGGAAATACTTTGTGGGTAATATGGTGTACTGTTTATATCCCATGTAGAGACACAATCAGGCTGCCCACTATTTGTGAGGTTAATTTTGATCGCTCAATTAAAGTGGTGATCACTAGATTTCCCTGTTACAAAAGTAAATTTTCTCTTTGAAATTTATAATTAATCTGCTGATTATGCTTTGGTACCATAAAAATATTGTGTTCACTATAGCCTTTCACCTAATCATTTTAGCATCTATTGATGATCTTAAACTGACTACATTATTATAATTGGGCTTGTAAACTGGTGATTTTAAGAACATGACTTTAATATCAGAGAACAGATAAATTGAAATACAAGGAAAATGTGATACTTTGTTACACTTTATCCTAAACCAACAAAGACAAAACTTTTACTTATTTACTTATTTACTTAGCCAGAGAATTGCTAGTGATGGTGCCCATCAACAGATGAATGGATAAAGAAAATGTGTGTGTGTGTACACACAATGGAATGTTGTTCAGACAGAGGATTGGAATCCTGCCATTTAACCAAACAGGTGAAACTGAAGGATTTATGTTAAGTGAAATAAACCAGACACAGAAAATCAAGCATCAATGCAGAAAAAGGAAGGGTGGATTTAATTAGTGAATGCTATGTGCATGTGTGGAAATATTACACTGAATCCCATTAATTCATACAATTAATATATGTTCATGTAAAAAAATTGGTAGCATGGGGCTGGAGTGGTGGCTTGGTGGTTACAGCGCTTGCCCGGCATGCGCAGGTACATGGGTTCAAACCCCAGCACCCACGTATAAAACTAAGAGTCAGAGCAATGAAAGCCATGTGAAAAACTCAATAAAAATTGATTCTCTCTGTCTCTCTCTCTCTCTCTCTCACGCTGTCCTTCTCTCTCTCTAAAAAAAAAAAGATTGGTAGCAGTGGTTTAAATGCAAATAATGTGTGGTGCATATATCTGAGTATGTGTTCTATAATTAATATTCTATAAAACTCAGCTTATTTACCCACCATATCAGCAAAGTCTTAAGAAGATCAAACACAAGCATGGTTGTAAAGTTTTTAGGAAAAGATGCAGTATTTGCATTAAATATAGGATACATTCAGGTTTGGGTAAGTACCTCAGTAGCACAGTGCTTGCCTAGTATGCACTAGGGTCCTGGGTTCAATCCCCAGGACCACAGGATTGAAAAATCTGGCTATGTTCTTTCATTTAGAGTACAATGTTTATGAAAGTCTTCACAAGGATATAGTAATTAATAAAACAGTCAACAAATCACGCATGTACCACCTTTTCCTCTTTCTTTCTTTCTTTCTTTTTTTTTATAAAGAGAGAGGGACAGTGAGAGAGACAGAGAAAGAGAGAAACAACTTTATTTAGTTTTTCACATGACCTTGGTTGCTCCAACACTTAGCTGTGTACGTGGTGCTGGGGTTTGAACCCAGGTCCTCGTGCTTGCCAGGCAAGCTCCGAAACCGCTGAGCCACCACTCCAGCCCCTTCCTCTTTCTTTTGCCTCATGAAAAAACTATAATTTGTAATCAAATTAATTTTGCTGAAACTTACAGAGGAGATGAATCAGAACACAGTGAGTAGACTGAATGATATACTTGGATGAATTAAATTATAGCTCAATCTAAGCAACCAATTTATTTGAGACGATTTTGGGGATACCTAATTACTCTGAAGTCACCCTAATCCTTTTCCAAGTCTAACTAAACTATGTTTAACATTTACCCAAACATTCATGATCAATAATTGAAGTGAAAAACACTGGGGATTGAGAAAAAGTGCTATTACAAAATAACAATCAAGTCATTATAAAAATTAGCAAAGACAAAAACTTAGATATTTTGCATAAAAATTAATCAGAAGCCAGTGCAGTGGTAATGGCTGTAGTCCCAGCTCCTCAGGAGGCTGAGGCAGGAGGATCACAAGTTTGAGGTCAACCTGGGCAACTTAGTGAGACCCTGTCTCAAAATAAAATTTAAAAAGGCTGGGGGTGTACCTCAGTGGCAGAACATTTCCTGCCACAAGGCCTTGGGTTTGTTCATGGGGCTAAAAAAAAGTTAACCAGAACCGTATACCCAAAGACTTATCAGTTTAGAATCTCATAAACATGAACAACTCATGAACAATTAATAGATGAAGTCATCTATGTTACAAAATAGCAAGAAGGTTGATTAGTTGGGGGAGAGATCAACTCCACCTAGAGATAGTTACTAAATGGAATTTAAGCTAAACTTTAGCAATATTAACTGTAAGATCATCTTATAATTTTTTTTTGGACTGAGGTTTGCATTCAGAGCCTTGTGCATGCTTAACACATGTACATCCCCAGTCCCCTTATTTTAACAGAAAAAGAAGGAATGGCTCTTTTTAAATAGGAAATACTTGTTAAGGAATAAAAACACCCAAACCCATAAGAGAGACATCAATTAGGTGGCTAAATTCCTATAATCATAGAGTATTCTTAATAACCTATCAGACTAATCTATATCTAATCTATGTATTTGTACGAAAAGTAATATTTATATGTTAGACATAGCAAATCAGATTTTTTAGCAAACTTTCATTCAAAGGAGAAGTAAGAGGCCTGGGAGTGTTATTTAGAAGCAGAGCACTTGCCTACCATGCACAAGGCCCTGGATTCCAACCTCAGCACCCTCTCCAAAATAGAATGAGGAGGGGTTGGAGAAGGAAAACCTATGAAAGAAGGGATAGGGACCAGATGAGGCCTTACGTTCTAAAGAATTTCACATTCTTCGCTGGAAAGCAGAGAGTCAATGAAAGCTCTGAAGCAAGGTAGCAATGTGAAGGCATTGTGGGGAGCTGATTGGGAACAATTCTCTAAGAGTTGGAGAGTTTTTCCCCCTGCGGTGCTGGAGATGGAAGCCTGAAACTTGTGCGTGCTAGGCAAGCGCTCTATCACTGAACTACATCCCTTACCCTCTCTCAGGTGTGTTATTGCTGGTTGGTTGGTTGGTTGGTTTGGGGGTTTTGTTGTTGTTTTGCATTGCTTTGTTCTCGTTTCGGGTGGTGCCAGGGAATCTAACTTAGCATCCAATGCATGCTACACAAGCGCTGTACCCCTGAGCTACACCTGCAGCCTGGGAACAACTCTCTGAGAAACCACAGTCGTGAGCAACTCATGAGCATCCAGTACGTGCCGGACACTGTGCAGGCCTAGTGCATTCTCTCGCTCATTGTCAGAGTCTCTCTGCAAAGTGGATTTTGCTCCTGTTTCACAAATAAGGAACAGACTCAGAAAGCATGTGCCTTACCAAAGGCTACACTGTCAGTAAATCATGGGACTAAGATTCAAGGCACTTGTGTTCAGCAATGAAGATGACCTTCTTTCATCTACCATGGGCAGTGGCCGTGAAGAAAGCCCCTGCCTCATGCCTGGAAAAGAAGAACCCCTCCTGCTGCGGCAAAGGACAGGAGGGTCAAGCCAGCACCAGCCAGTGGTGGATCTGCAATGTCTTTCCAGGGGCAGTGGCACAATGCAGGAATTTTCTAGATTTACGTGTTTCTCTACCCCACCCCACCTCACTTTACTAGCTGTCCCTTTACCTTTGTTCTCAACTTTTAAAGGTTTGGCAAAGGAATGAAGAAGTAGGTCACAGGGTGCACATGGCCTGTGTAAGATGGGAAATCCAGGTGAGGTACTTGGCTCTCGCCCTCAATGTGTCATTAAACATTTTTCTACTCTCACTTCCTTCTTACCTATTCAACTGTCATTGCAACCGGAAAATCTACCCGTACAGTCACGGCATTGGTCAAAGCAGGGATAGGACAGATGCACTGAAGGGAGTTTGGATGAGGAAGAGCTTTGTAGGTGCTAAAAATGCTTTCTGGATTCAGAATATGTAAAGAATACTACTTTAGGATTTATCTAAGGAATGGTATTAGTAAACATTTCTGGGTACAATTACCAAACTATATCCCCGGTGTTTCTCAAATTTTAACATGTGTATGAATCACTTGAGGATCTTACTATATAATATTCAGATTTGTAAGGTCTGGGGAGTTGTCTGAGTCTCTGTATTTTGTTTTCTTTTGGGTTTGTTGGTTTGGTTTGGTTTGGTTTGGTGGTGCTGGGGATGGAACCCTCAGCCTCACAGATGTGTAGCATGTGCTCTGCCACTGAGCTACATCTCGCCCCCAAAACTACATTTATTTTGTTGTCGTTGTCTTCGTTTGGGGGGGGCATCACTGGGGGTTGTAGCTTTACCACTGAGCTACATCTCCAGCCCCCTTTTATTTTGAGCCAGTTTCTCAGTAAGTCGCCAAGGTAGGCTTAAACTTGAGAACCTCCTGCCTCAGCCTCCAATGAGCTAAGACTGCATTTCTAACAAGCTCCCTGTTGGTGCCACTAGTTCAAGTGCTCCCTTTGCATAGGAAGGAGCCAGATTTCTGAAAAGGACAAATTTCTGTAAAACAATTTCAGAAGTTCTTGATGTAGAACAAATGTGAAGAACTAAATCAAAGGCATTCATACAGACAATATCCCTCAACATTAGTTGTTTAATTCAACAAATATTTATTGAGAACTTACCAAATGCTTGGTATATATGATAGAGGGAAAAGAGACCTGTTCTTGCAAATTTATGCCAATTTTCAGAGTGAAATTAAAGAATCATAATGTTCTGAAACTAAGCAACCAAGTAAACTTGGCATGAGGAGGAGATGAGCCAGGGCTGACTCCTCAGCAGGAATCTCTGGAATTCTTCGTAATAGTGACCTCAGGCGTAGAGTAGCCACTGCCCTTTCTCTGGGTTCCAGGTGAGCCCCAGCCAAGGAGGATGTAAGAGAACAGATATTTGCCATAAAAGCACTCCCTTCTTCCGGAAGGGATCCAGGGTTCCCTGGCCCCCAGACAACCCTGCAGTGCCCATGTGGGCTGGCTCCCTCACACCTAAGTGGGTGACCAGCCAACATGCTTCCTCCTGGAGATCTCCTCTGCACCACCTGGGGTTCGACTTCAGTTCCCCTAACCTCAGAAGGCTCATCTCCGTCCAACCCTAGGAAATGATGACATTCTCTAAGCCCTTCCCTCTGGCAGGGCTGACCACTGGCACTGATGCAAGGGAAAAGAAGGCTCCTCAGGGCTTGAACCAATGGGAGGCAGCAGTGTGGGGTAAGCAGCATGCCAGGCCTAGAGCAGATTTGAGTTTGAGTCCTGATACTGTCATTTAGCGGAAGTAGTGAATTCTGAGCAAGTGGTCTTCATCAGCAAATGGGATTGAGGATGCCACCCTCCTGGTATTTTGTGAGAATGGAAATGCAATCATTTCTGTAGACTGTCTAGAAAAGATGCTGGAACACAATGGCATCGATGTTTGTTCCTCTCCCTCCCTCCACCGTGCCCCTGTCCTGGAGGATGAAGACCAAAATCCTCAAAATGGCGCAAAGAACCTCCCTGCGCTGGCTACTGCCTCCTCTCTAGCCAGATGTGGCTCACCATTTCAACCTCAGTACCTAGTCACGCTGATCGGTGGTAGTTGCCTAAACTCCCATGTGATGCCATTCTGCAAGGTCTCTGCTCTGACAGGTCCTTCCCTGACCAGTAATGCTGTCCCTTCCTTCCCCCGGCCCATCTGGAAAATTCGTACTCTCCAGTTCATCTCAATGCCTCCTCCCTAAAGCCTGCTCATCCTAAGTAAATGTGACCCTCCTCAGTAAGTGAACCATCCCTCTTTTGGACCATACCAAGTGCTTACTTCTCTCCTGCACACCTACATTCTAGTATAGGGATTGGCAAACTGTGATCATGGACCAAATCCAACTCATCACCTGATGGTGTAAATACAGCTTTATCAGAATGTACCCACACTCATTTAAACATTCACATTTTGTCTACAACTGCTTTCATGTTAGAATGATACATTAACTTTCTGTTGCTGTGAAAAAAATACCTGAGAGAAACAATTTACAAGGAAAAGAGTTTGTTTTAGCTCAGGGCTTGAGAGATTTCAGTCCATGGTCACTTGGCCAGGTGGCTTTTGGACCTGTGGTAGCACAGAACATCATGGTGGGAGTGTGACGCAGAGGAGGCTGTTCACCTCATAGCATCCAGGAAACAGATTAAGAGAGAAAAATGGATAGGGTCCCAATATCCCCTTCAAGAGCATATTGTCAATGACTTCACTTCCTTCTACTGGGCTCCACCTCGTAAAGGTTACACAGCTCTCAATAGTGCCACATGCCAACGGCTACATCTGTACTATATGGGCCTTTGGGGGACACTTCAGATCCAAATCATAACAGATAGCAGAGTATGTAGTTATGACAGAGATCACAACCCATGAAGCCTGAATTGTTTACCATCTGGCTCTTTACCAGAAAATCTGCCAACCACCTGTTCTAACTTATTTCTCCTCACAAGGTAGGAGGTGACTTGCCTCTAAAGCACACTGCCTGGCATGTCACAAGAGTCTAGAGAATAAGGAATAAAAGACTGCATAAGTAATTGAGTACATATATTTTCTTTACCCCTAGCTGGAGTGAGGGCTCATTGTATGGCTTGAATTTAGAGACATAAGATCTATTTGCAATAAGGCTTCCTGTATCCCAGGAAGTACACCAGAGTGAAATAGTGGAATAAAGCAGTTATCTGGGTCATGAAAAGGTCAACCTGCCCTCCCTCAGAATGCTCCCAAGGGAGACACACAGGACAACCTCAGAAGAGCAAGACAGTGGATAAAGGAAGAGTAGGGAGCCTGGCAAAAGTTTTGTGAACCTACTTCTGTCTGAAGAAGAGATATACAGTCAGCTATTGTAAAGATCAGATTTTGGCAAATGATCAAATAAATTTGTCACGGAATGAAAATGACATCAAATTGGATGAGAACTTTTAGACCTATTTCTGTGGAAGGTCAATAACTGAAAGTTTCTTCAAACAGTCAGATCTCTGACCCCATAGCCATATTTAACTTTGAGTTGATTTCCTTGAAGCAATAGTGTTTATTTCACAATGTTCTAGAGAGACCACTAGCATCTAGTCCTAGTTCCAATACTGACTGGTTGAACAAGGGTACAGAGAAATGAAAATGTCAAATACTAAGCTGGACCAGGTGAAAGCTGAGGCATCTTCTAGTTCTATAATTCTGTAAACCTGATTTCGCTTATATTTAGCTTTGGAAATATATTTCCTTCCTGTCCATGGGAACAAGGTGTGATGATTTCAGAGCAGAGAGACACTGGAATGTATTTTCCTAAGATGGCTTTCTGTGTTCATTATTTGCCTTCTTGGCATCCATCTTGCTACAGTTTGAATCTTAAATGGCCCCCAAAGGACCATGGGATAAAAGTTTGGTCCCAGGGGTGGTACTCTTGGAGGGTGGTAGAACCTTTAATAGGCGGGGCCTACTGAGAGTTCTTTTATGACCCTTGGGGCATGCCTTCAAATGGAATAGGTCTTTCTTGGCCCCTCACACCTTCTTCCTTGTTCCCTGCTTGTGATGTAAGCAGTTATGTACACCATGCCCTCCTGCCATGATACACTGGCTTGCCACAGGCCTAAAGAAACAGGTCCAACCAAGTGGAAGCTCTAAAACTAAACCTCTCGTCCTTCTAAATTGATTCTCTCAGGTATTTTGTTATAGAATTGGAAAGCTGAGTAACATACCTCTCCTCTGTCTTCTGAGAATGGATCCTACTCCTCATATTGTAGTGGTAGATGCAAGACCCAGCCTGGGCCGATCCTCAGGATCTTTCATTGGTCATGGCCAATAAACTTAGAATCTGGAGTTATAATGTCTATGTCCCCATGGCAGAACCCCAGGCTGAGAAAGCAACTGCCATGCAGAGAGAATCAAAGAGATGAGGGAACAAAAACCCAGGGTCTAGGGGCTGGAGCGGTGGCTTGGCGGTTATGGCACTTGCCCGGCATGCGCAAGTACACGGGTTCAACACAACTGTCACAACTAAGTGTGGGAGCAACGAAGGTCATGTAAAAAACTCAATAAAAATTGATTCTCTATGTCTCTCTCTCTCTCTCTCTCTCTCTCTCTGTCACTGTCCTTTTCTCTTTAAAAATAAAAATAAAAAATAAAAAACATCCAGGGTCTGCTACCGGTTAGATCAGTTTACTGGTTTCCCATCCAATCTGCTCAAAATAGCTCATGGGACCTTCAATCCCAGGCTTTTCACAGCACTTCAACCTGCTGCCAATATGCAGCCTAGACCATTACCTTTCCCAACACCCTCTCTGTTCTCTCTGGGAGAGTCTCATCTGCAAGTTGAGATCTGTACCAGGTGGTATCCACCAAGGTATCACAGGCAGTTTCTGGGGGTCAGGTTGGATTAAACCCTGGTTCTCTTTAGTAGTTGTATAACACTGGACAAGCGACTTCCCCTCTCAGTTCCTTTTTTTTTTTTTCATCTGCAAAATGGGGACACTCATAGCACCTACCTTATAGGACTGAATGAATTTGAGGTGTCTGCACGTAGAAAGTTCTATGTTCCAGGTTTCTATTATAATAGTCTCCAAGGTAGGTCAGGCCTTCTTTTAATAAAACTCTAAAAACCATGCTTTCATTTAGAATCAGGTCAAGGGAACCTGCAGTGGCGAAATGTTTGAAACTTTTACAACAGGAGTGGCAATGTCTCTCTGCTGCTTCCAATAAGAAGTAGGACCCCAAAGGCAGCCTTCCCAGCCCATATCAGCTTGTGGGGGCTACAAGGGAACCACAGACCGCAGAACTGTGCGTTTGCCAATGTCAGCCACTCCTGGAAACACAGCCTCACCCATGGACCTGACACCTCTGGGAAATAAAAGTGCGGTTCCTGGGTTCCTGAAACGTCCTCTCCAGTGGGGAGTGCCAGGGTGTGCTAACGGGGGAATCAGTTCTTTGACGTCTCCTGTTGCAATTGAGGAAGTTTGGAGCCCTGATTAAAGCATGTTTTCCTTTTAGCATGGGAATGCAGCAACTGGAGCACGTTAATAAACAATCATGTCTAACTTTTCTGTTCAACATCTAGCCGGATAGCGCAACTTCAGATGTATTTACCTTGAATTATTTATAAGAATTCAGCAATCAGTCACCATTTCCTGTTTGGGGAGGAAGAGTGCTTCAGGGAAATGGTGCAGTGTAGTTTTTCAGCCCTTTGCTCCTTGGACTGTAGACCTGCAGAACTGTCTAGTATAGCTGGATGACCTCAAAGTGACCGAAACAAAATCCCATTAAGCTGGGTTACTGGTGAAGTGTTCAGAGGTAGCTAAAGTTCCTTCCCAACTTTTCAGCTCCCTACCTTCATCTCTAGTCTTTTCTCTGAATATGGAATACTTATTATTTTTTTTTACAGTTCCCAACCAGGGAATAATAATTTAAACTATGCTTGCATACTAGTGTTACACAAATTATCATTTGATTCTTCAAAGCCCCTCTTAAGGGCTGGAGCGGTGGTTCAGTGGTTACGGTGCTTGCCTGGCATGCACAAGTATGTGAGTTCAAACCCCAGCACCATGTACACAACGACATTTTGGAGCAATGAAAGCCATGTGAAAAACTAAATAAAAATTGATTCTCTCTGTCTCTCTCTCTCACTGTCCCCTCTTTCTTTAAAAAAAAAAAGCCCCTCTTAAAGTAGCATGCATCTGGATAGCATTCTCATTTTATAGATGTGGAAACTGGCTCTGAGAAGTTA
The DNA here is from genome assembly GCA_004027875.1 of Aplodontia rufa. Taxonomy (NCBI): domain Eukaryota; kingdom Metazoa; phylum Chordata; class Mammalia; order Rodentia; family Aplodontiidae; genus Aplodontia; species Aplodontia rufa. Next base: position 19,618 of record PVKS010035329.1, read on the forward strand.
GATGGTTTGCTCAGCGTTCCTCAGCAAATGATCTCAGTCGTGGTTTGACTCCTCGATCATCTCTCTGTTAATAAAGACAGAGCCTTTGGGAAGGTGTGCTCCAGATGAGGGCCTGTTCAGCCTCCTGCCTCCTCCTGCCTCTCTCGTCTGGACAGCAACTTCCCCAGCCTGCCCCTGCGGGAGCAGGCATGGGAATCCCCCCTGTGGAGCATAAGTTTCTCCTCCTCTGGAATCCTGACCACTAAATGACAGTTGGCAGGCCTGGTAACCACCATCAAGGGCTCCAGGTATTTGTAGGGACAATTTTAAGGATTCCAACCCACAGGATGCGTTTGGCGTCTCTGGGGATGAAAAGAGTGATCCGTCCCAGGCCCAACAGGGTGGAGGAAGGTGTGAGGCAAAGTCCAGTT
>PVKS010035330.1:0-20151 GCA_004027875.1 Aplodontia rufa
TGTACGTGGTGCTGGGGTTTGAACTCACGTCCTTGTGCGTGCCAGGCAAGTGTCATAACCGCTGAGCCACCACTCCAGCCCCTTGTCCCCTTCTTAAAACTGACAAAACAACAAAATTTATTGACCTCTGCTTTCTGATATACTTGTGGCTATACAAAGTCATACCCAGGAATTTCGTGGGGTAAGTGCTTTCAAAGTTTTGGAATTACTATTATTATTATTTTTTATTCCAACACTTTTGTCAACTCATGCTTGGTTTTTCAGGGCCTTCAAGACAAAGGAAAGTTAACCTGAACACTACTTTTCCTTTTGGAATTGAAGCAGAACGGTTGCCACTGCTGTGAATCCAGGCGACAGCTCTCTGGAAGCACAGCATTTTTAGAATGAAAAGCCTTTGATGGCCACACTCTCATGATTTCCCAGAGGGGAACACACGAGGACAGTGTTACCAGCTGCAGTTCTTTTGGTCAAGGTAGCATGGGAGGACACCACACGTCCTGTCACATCTCCTCTGTAGCATCCTTTATCATGATGTTCCTGGGGCATGGTCTGTCTACAATTCAAACTGTTAGGACAGTGGAGATTTCACATCTGTGGCCCTGGGGACCATGTTGGCAACTTGCCAGAGATGCAAAGAAGCAACCACACAGAGCTTTCCCCAGCTAGTGCTGCAGATGTGACAGGGGTACAAGATGGGAAGACAGCTCTGTCCTTGAGGTGCTTGCAGTCTGGTGGGTGCTATAAGGGATACTGAGATAGTCAATCTGATAACTAAGACGGCTACTAAGTCACTGACAGGTGCGTAGCATATACAGTGTGTATACACCGGGCAGAGAGGTGATTTGCATTATGTGTGGGATAATTAGGGACAGTGTGAGATTTTGAGGTTTTAACACACTATTCAGAACAGTATACAATTTTAAACTTATGAATTGTTCGTTTCTGGAATTCTCCATCAATATTTTTGGACTACAGTTGATCTCAGGTAACTGAAACCTTGGAAAGAAAAAACTTAGATAAGGGGACAACTGTATTTGTATCTTCTTCCTGGGAGAGTAGAGAATGCATGTGGTTGTTGGATAGAGGAGGCTGCAGCTGGCTTCACACATGGCACACAGGAAGAAGCTGACTCAGGTTTACTCTGTGGGGTCCTTACAGTTGTTGCATTAGTTAGAAGCCACATCTCAAAATTTTCTATCAAGGGCCATCAATTCCAAAGTCACAGCATTTGGTGATCAAAAGGAAGCCAGTTTTTGATTTTTGCCCTTTGAAAATGGGGGGAGCTTGATGGCTATATCTTTCCATCAGGAAGCTTTTGTGTTCTGCTGAGGTCACCTGGCATGAGGCCAAGCCGGGAGCAGATAAACGGGTGGCATTCCTTTCCTTGCTACCAACATACATTCCAGGAATGTGTGGGAGCTGGATCCCCAGCTTCAGAGAACCAATGAGCACTTAGCTAGTCCTGTGGCAGCCTCACCCCTGTTTTGGCAACTTCCCTGGATTCTTGCGGCCAATACAAGCGTGTAAGGCCTGACCTACATGGTGGGGACTGAGCCCTTGCACTTCCCTTCCCAATAGCTGTATACTCAAATTTCCTTCTGAACTCACAGAGCAAGTGCTCAAAGAAGCCTTCCATGGGCAAATGTTGAGGACTTGCTTGGTGGCTTCAGGAGTGAGCCTCTGGGGAGCAATGCTGAGCCCCTCTGTGGCGCTGGACCTTCTCCTGGGTTTGTGCCAAGACTGTGCCTTTCAAGGTCAATGACAATGAAGTGCAGTGGTGCACTGGGGTCTGGGAGCCCTGGGACTCCTTTGTTGGTTGACTTGAACTCAAACACTCCCCTGCAGTTTTGCAGAAGTTCCTGTAGCCTGCAAAGTGGTGGTGGCATCGTCTATCCAACCTCCCTTTTCTCGGGTTGAATTTGCATTACGGTCTGATGGTCAAGCCCCCCTTAGTTCACGCATTTCCCCTTATAAAATCCTTGTGTATTTGATTCCATCCTAGTGGCTGCTTTTTGGAGGATCTGGGCTAACACAAGTTGCTATCGCACCTTGCAAAACTGATATGGACTTTCAAAAGTCCAGCTAGGTAACGGTGATGTCGGAAGACTCCAAACAAGGATTTGCAGGTGACTGGAGGGTGTGCCTGGGTAGCCACAGACCTCCTGCCAGCCTTAGGTGAGATGCTGAGGTGTTTCTGGTTTGTCATATGCCTGGGGGACAGCTTAACAGAGCTCTGGGGCTGTGAAGAAATTCAAGGTTCTTTCTGACCCCAGGCTGTAGTGAAGGGCCAGACGCCTTTCATCCTTGCCCCTGTGCCTAGTGCATTAGGGATGGGCACTGAATCCAGGTCTAACCCATGGGTACCACCCTGGGTAGGTCACTGCACCTTGCTGCTGTGACAGAGGGGTCCCTCAGCTCTCCTTTCTGATCTCGTATGGCTGCTGTAGAAAGCAAGTGGAATCCACAGGAAGTGCAGAAATGCCAGGTATGGCTGAGTCATGGCCCCCTTTCCTCCGTCCCCCTCCCTTCCTTCCCTTCTTGCATCCCCCACTTTACTTTTGCCTCATCCCTGCTTTCCTCTCTTTTCTTTCTTGTGCGTTTTCCATTAAGCAAACCTCAAAGGAAGACAGGACACAAAGTGTGTCCTTACATCTTTCCTATTAACTCTTATGAATGGGTCAGGCGCTGGGACACATGCCTGTAATCGGCGTGGCTCGGGAGGCTGAGGCAGGAGGATTGCAAGTTCAAAACCAGTCTCAGCAACTGAGTGAGGCCTTAAGCAACTTAGTGAGACCCTGTCTCAAAATAAAAAATAAAGGGGCTGGAGCGGTGGCTCGGTAGTTACAGCGCTTGCCTGGCATGCGTGAGTACACGGGTTCAAACCCCAGCACCCATGTACGCAATTAAGTGTCAGAGCAACGAAAGCCATGTGAAAAGCTCAATAAAAATTGATTCTCTCTCTCTCTCTCACTGTCCTTCTCTCTTTAAAAAAAAATAAGAAGGGGCTGAGAATATGGCTCAGTGGTGAAGCGCCCCTGAGTTCAATCCTTGGTACCAAATAAATAAATAATCTTATGGCTTGTGGTCCAAGGTTGACACTCTGAGCTCCTCTCCTTGAGGTTTCTAGGGGACATCTCTGTGTTATAGAGGATTAAAGAAGAATTGACTTTAGGTTGGCCTTATGTAAGTGGGAACAATTTCCACTGGGAAGCGTAAAATGCACTGATAACTGGTTTACACGGAGGAGTGAAAAGTCATAGGAATTGCAAGATTCAAACAGTCCTGATGGTTTTGCATTAAGACAAAAATGTTCCCGGGAGAAGCGTGCATAGACAAGGCGGCAGGGCGTGGGGGGTTAGGGAGTAGGAGATGGGTAAAGAGAGTGAGTTCCTTTTTTTCTGATTTGATACCATTAAAATACAATCTGAAATCCTAGCTACTTCAGAGGCTGAGATAGGACAATCACAAGTTTGATGGCAGCCTGGGCAACTCAGTGAGACCTTGTCCCAAAACAAAATTATAAAAAGGGCTGGGGATGTGGCTCAGTGGTAGAGTACTTGCCCAGCATATGGGAGGCCCTGGGACCAACTCCTATTACCACTAAAAAATAAATAAACAAATTAAAAAAATTCTGGGTACTGAGTTCCAAATTCACTGCCAACAAAATACAGATCTTACACCGCAGATACCACTTCCTCATCACCTAACTTTGCTTTAGTGATCAAAGATGGTGATTGCCTAAACTCCAGAGGTCCCAGAATGTGCAACGTGCCCATCGCACTGGTGTGTGTTAATATAGCAGCTCCGAGTGGGAGCACGTGTACAGAAGCGAGGAGGTGGGCAGAGAGAGTGTTTTATATCCTCTGGCACAAGTTGCAGTTACAAAATCTCTTTCAGGAAGAGACTGAGGTGGGAGGGAAATGCTTTGTAAAAGAGAAAACTACCTTTGGAGCAAGAAAAGGTAGAAAAAGAAAACAAAAAAAAACAACAAAAAAAAACTAAACCAATACAGAAAACCAGGTGGAATTCGATTACTGCTGAATCCTTTTTGTTCCCCCTCCCACACTTTTTCATTAGTCAGATACTTTTTTCATCCATTGGAGGATTTCTCTTTTTTTTTTCTCACTCCCTTCCTCTTCTCCACCCCCGAAAGCCTCTGCCTCCTCCCACGGTGACTTATTTTAGTAACTCGACTTCCCTTAGCACAATGCCTCTTCTGTAAGCTTTCCCATTAGTTGTTGACTTAGAAATAAATTTTGGGAGTTGTGGGGACAGTCAGGTTGCCCAGCTGGCCATATGACTGTGTTGCTTTTCTTGCCCTGACATGTGATAGGGAGTTTCCCAGCTGATTTAAAATGTGATGGTTCCAGATTTAAAGTATGTTTTCATTTCATGCCTGACGACACATTAGAAGCAGAGAAGCCCAGGGCACACCATAGCTCTGGTGTGGCTATTGGCACAGCCCCTCAGACTCCAAGATATAACCCAGGCTTGCTCGGAGTGCCTCCAGGTGCTGAGAGCAGAGTCCTCTTCTGGAGGAAACGAATGCTCTGTGCTTCTAGGTAGAAAGCCCAGCAGCTCCTTACGGGCGCTGTGCGGCACCTTCTTGGAGTGTGGAGTCTGGAGCCTGGTGAGTTTTCACACACATTTGCCGCATCCTAACTGTGTGACAATGGGTAAGTTACTCAGTCTCTCTGGCCCTCCGTTTCTACATTTGTAAAATGAGAATAATAATAGTATCCTAGAACTATAGCAAAGATTTAATGAGTGAACTTATGTCAAACTGCCTCATGCGCCCCATAGTCTCAGCTATTACTACTGTTACGTTTGTTAGTTTTAGTAGAAGAGGGGTGACCTTCCGGTCATGGTGAACATGGGCAGCAGAGTGGGCCTAGTTGGAGAGCCAGAATCAACCACAAATGTTGTTCCATAGAAAATAATTTACGATCCACTTTTATTTGGGGGGTGGGGAGTAACAGGGATTGATCCTGGAGGGCTTAACCACTGGGACTCATCCATCCCCAGCCCTTTTTATATTTTCTTTTGAGATAGGGTCTTGCTTAGTTGCTTAAGACCTTGCTAAGTTGCTGAGGCTGGCTTTGAACTTGTGATCCTCCTGCCTCAGCCTCCTGAGTTGCTGGGATTACAAATGTGGTCCCCGGAGCCCTGCGTAAAACAGTTTTTAATTCCACTTGCATCTGAGTGTCATCCCTTTTTTTTTTTTTTGCCAATTGCAGCAGAAAGCATTTCATAAACATTTTGATCTGTGTTACAATCGTGAATGACAGTCATGATTATTCCCATGTCATCAAGAAAGAAACTCAGGCATCAGGCAGCCAAGCGCCTTGCCTGACGTCACTGATCAGGCAGTGGAGGAGAGAGAAATGGGCCCGGAGGTGTCGCCCCTGTCCCCGTGGCCTTTTGCCTCAACTCTTAAACCAGGGCTAGCCATTCCGAGTCACACCCACAGGTCTTGGAATGTCTCCATTCTGCGTGTATGTGGTTTTTCATAGGCAAAAATAATTGAAGGTTACACGATGCCTTTGCTTGGAAAGAGCCTTAAATTTGTTATACACAGTACCTGTAAGAATTAATTCCCCAACAAATGAAGTGTACCCTCTGGAACCTGAGGCAGTCTGGCTTAATAGCCCATAACTGCACCACACACGAGGCTGGGGTGATCGAGTGGTGTGAGCAGGTTATGGTAGAGCAGATGTAATTTCCTGAGAAACTGAAATTAGCATCCCAGTTGTGCTGGAAATAAATGGACTTGTCAAAGGGTCTGGAGGGATCCAAAGTCCCCGGGAGTTGAGCATCTTTTCTTTCTGGTGCTGGGGCAGCCCCTGGGCCCTCAGTGACATTCTCATGGCTCTCTCTCTGTCTTCTGCCGCCTCTCTTCCTGGGTCCCTTCTCCAGTCTCAAGGACCTTGTGAGTCCTCGTGGCGGGCTTCTTTACACACAGTGCAAGGGTGTCTGCGTGTGAGCATTTATACGTGTGTGTGGGTGAGGGAAGAGACCCAGATGGCCTTCCTGACCAGGCTGGACACAGGAAGCAAGTGCCAATAGAAAGTGTGCAGATGCCAAATGGTCCCTGTCCTCTGCATTTGATCAAAATGCCACATGCCAGGTCCACTTGCCCCATTTCATATTTTTTCACTAAAATGGAGTCATTTGGATGCCCTCTTAGACAGGAAGCAATCCTATGTTTGATGAATGTAACCAGCATAGAGCTCAGCACACGGCTGGATTTCTAGTGAGTAGGTTACCTCTCTCTCTCTCTTTCTCTGCAGCCCTTTCCACTTCCTCCCATTCTAGGCAAACTTTTTTTCAAGCCTGAGGCCATAGCTGCCTCTGGACTTGGCGATGGCATGGGCCCCAAATATCCTTCTTTTATCAGGGACATTTGTGGCTAGCTTTCTCTCATGTGTAACCACAAGAGATCTGTTCAAATGCGATATGGAACGCTGGAGAGCAACTGATATTTTAAAATTAAACAAGTGGCCTTTGCACAGCACATTATGTTTTTAAAAACACTAAACATTTCTAATTTCTATTCCAGACATTATTATAAGTCCATTCCAGAAAACAAGCCCAGGGCAGGTAACATGACTCTGTTTTGCAGGAAGAAAACAGAGGACCAAAGAGATTAAGCAACTTGACAAAGGATGTATAGCCAGTAAGATATAAGGAAGGGATTAGGATCCAGGCCAGCTCCTCTGTGTCTGAGCTGTGAACTGCCCCACTACATGGCCTCCTGTGTTATCGTAGCCTTTGCACAATAGAAAGACATCAGGATATAACGAGACTTGCTCAAGGTCACGGAGCCAGAGAGCGATGGAGCCAAGGCCTGGAACTGATCTTTGGATTCTGAAGCTCTGTCTCTCTCATGCTCCATCATTTCGCATGGGAGGAATGAAGTGACAGCTGTGGTCACTTTTGAGGTGGGCAGCTGGGGAGATGTCCACCAGGCAAGTAGAATTTGAGTCTAGGTCTGAGGCACCTGGTGGTGCAGGAGAGGGAAAGTTCTAAGAGCTACCGATGAGAGAGCAGAGCCAATCTGCAACCTGGAAGCTGGCTAGGGATAGAAGTTGGCTGAAAGGGAGTGAGTCAGCACATGAGCTGGGGAAGGAAGGGAGGTTCAGGGAAGGAAGGAAGGTTCTAGGCAGGAGGAAGTTGTAGGTGGACAGCTGGCAACATCCGGGATGTTTTGGTGAGAAGGGGAAAGGTGGGTTCCAGAAGGTGAGAGAAATAGAGAGAGACCTGGAAATGCTGGTGTCTGGGCTATGGTTAGTCTTTCTCTTAGCAGTTGTGAGCAACCCTGAACCCCAGGCTGACCTCTTGCAAAATGGATGGTTTGAGCTTCCTCTTGTAAGACCTACTTCCCATTCCTGTCCCTGGGCCAGCTCAGAGAGAGTTCTTGATTGTCCCCGGGGTTTTAGTTTGAGGCTGGCTTGTTTATTAGTGTTTTCTTTAAAAAAAGAAAAATCAACCATTGTGTTAAACAACTGAGTCCACAGAGGAAGCCTGGCCTGCTTGGTGCTGACCTCACCTGACCGACATGGTCAGACATCTCTGCTCTCCTTTGGGATTCCAGTTTAAGGATTCTATTTTAAATCACTACACCATGACAGTCATCAGCATCCAGGAAATTTCCATGCTGATAATTCCCAAGGACCATTGGGGAAATCTCACCGAAACAATTAAGAATTTTATAAACTTTATTACAAATGAAAACCACAAATTTCCTTATATGTTTGGTTTTCCATATTCATGGATTTTGTATACTTGGGTTTATCCAATTGTGGATCAAAGCTGTTTGGAAAACAATTCCTTTCAGAAAGTTTCAAAAAGCAAAACTCGAAATTGCCACAGAACTGTATTGGGTCTGTGCAGATAAAGGGATGCACAGGTCCTGTATTAAGAGTTGCAAGTAAATCTGGCAGCAATTTAAATACGTGTGTCGGTCCTGTGCAAATATTAGGCCATTATGAATAAGAAACTTGAGCATCCTCAGATTTGGGGATCCCAGGGGGACCAATCCTCCATGGATGTGGAGAGACAACTGTGTACAGGGATGAGTGGCTTCAGTCTGGTGGCTAAATGCTGCCTGCTTTCATTCCGGTCATATTAGTGTGTCTGAAGTGCAGTTCAATTTGTGCTTCTCAACCTATTCTGTATTTAGTGAATTCCCAGGACTTTCACGTGAGACTTTGACTCTGTGTGTGTGTGTGTGTGTGTGTGTGTGTGTGTGTGTGGGTTTAACATTACTCACTTTTTAGGGGGTGGGTAATCTCAGTTCTAAATGACATAGATTCTGCTGAGAGGGAAGTTAAAGGTTTCTTATATATAAGCCCTGTTTTTTTGGCATATGTTTGAGAGTGTAAGTGGGGTCCCCTGATCTGCTTCCGGAGCGATCTGCTGGAAGGGGCAATGGCAGCTTTTCTCAGGAAGGGAGCCAGTTCTGTGCTTTTCTCAGTCTTTGGGCAGAGAGAGGAAGGGCAGAGGTGGGGCATTGGGAATGTCCCAAAGCCTGGCTTCCTTCGTGGTAGCATAAGTCAACTCCTGAGGCATAGCATGACAGGCGCCTCAGCCAGAATGGCTTCAGCAACAGGATTTACCTCCTCACAGTTCTGGAGGCTGAAGGCCAAGGTCAAGGCGTGGCAGGCTTGGCTTCTCCTGAGGCCCAGCTCCTTGGCTTGCACATGGCCTTGTGTGTCACATGGTTTTCTACTGTGAGTGTCTGTGTCCTAATCTCTTCTTATAAGGACACTAGCCATTTTAGATTAGGGTCCACCCTAGAGACCTCATTTTAACTTAATTACCTTTTTAAAGATCCTATCTCTATCAGACATGGTGGCTCACACTGTAATCCCAGTGTCTTGGGAGGCCAAAGCAGGATGATGAAAAGTTCAAAGCCAGCCTCAACAACTTAGCAAGGCCTTGCCTCAGAATAATAATTTAGGACTGGGGATGTGGCTCAGTGGTTAAGCGCCCCTGGGTACAATCCCCAGTCAGTGCAAAAAATAAAAAAAAAACCCAAAAAACAACCCCCCCAAAACCCTCCATATATGGTCTTGTGTGAGGACTTCAACAGAGGAATTTTGAATGGGACACAGTTCAGCCCATAAGCACTTCTTTGCCCATTAGAAGTTCAGTGGAGTTATTGACACTTAGAGGGCACCTCTCATTCATGCTAGGTTCTGAAGAAAAGTTGTCCTTTGGTATCCATGGGCTATCGATTCCAGGATCCTTGCAGATACCAAAATCTGTGACTGTTCTAGTTGCGCCTGTAAAATAATACAGCATTAGCATATAATTTATGCTCATTTTCCTATATACTTAAAAGCATGGAAGTGCTGTGAAAATGGTCATTATACTGTGTAGTCTAGGGAATAAGGACAAGAAAAAAGTATGTGTGGACTGGATTTTTCAGCCCTGTTAGTGAATCTGAGGATGCAGCACCCGTGGGCTGACTCCACTCATCAGTTTGGCCTCCTTCCAAGCACCCCGCTGAGAAAAACCACAGAAGGCTTGAGCCTTTTGGAGAGCAGACTTGGGGGAAGGATGTAAGGTGCCTTAACCAGGAATTTGGGAGGCAAGGGAAGAATCACCCCGGGGCCTGACAGCGGTAGCTGAGAAGTTGGTGGTCAAAGCAAGAGGAGATGGGGTTCGATTAGGAAAAAAGGCAACAGTGGCAGCATTGCCTAGAATTAGGTTCCTAAGACTGTGGACTGTTAAAACCAGATGTGGTCATGGAGTCACTCCCTGCAGAGTGCCCGGGCTAGAAGTCTGTTAAATTCTCTTTTACATAGGACACGGAGAAGACCCATTTCTTAGGTGTCCACTCTCAAAAGGCCACCGGCAAGTGGCAGTAGTCTACCATATTGAATGCAAGAGGACAGGTCAGGAAGGCATGTGCGTTGAGGGACTGTGTTTACAGGGAGGCTGTTAGGGCAGAAATCTTAGATTTTTATCTGTTCATCATTTTCCCTTTCTTCTGGTAGCAGATCCTGTTTTCTTGACCCCAGAAGTGGGTGAATTGTTTTATTGTTTTGAACACCGTGACTGTTCCAAGGGGTGCACTTGGATTTAGCCAACCTGAGCTAGCCAGAGTCTTTTCTGAACTTCTTCAAACGGATGCTGGGAGAACAACCACTTTGTCTCTGGGTGAAGAGCTGTTGTGGATGTGAGTCAGAGCTGCTGTTATGTGTCTACCCTGTAGAGAAGTTGGTTGGGTTGGGTGTCTACACAGAAACAGAAACCGAGACCAGAGAGCAGAAAAGGTGAGCCCTCGAGGGGTCTGAGTCCCCAGCTTGGTCACCTGCAAGACTATCTCCACCCTTGTCTGCCTTTCTTGTGGTTTGGTTCATGAACCAATAAATCCCTCTTTAGCTGGGATTTCTGCCACTTTTAACCACAAAGAGTCCTGACTAATTCAGGTAGAGCTTGAATTGTACTAAATCTTGTGAAGAATATAAAAGAGAATTAAAGGGGTTCGAAAGCTACGTTTGAGCGGGAGGTGTAAGAAGAGGATAGACCCATAACCTGGAGAAGACAGAGGAGAACATCTGATACTTGAGAAAAAGCAAATAGTCCCAATTAATCCTTGGCTTTTGTGTCCTAAACAAGACTGGAAAGGTGAAAATAAACTTTTCTAAAAGGGAATTGAAACCCAAGATAAACGAGAAGACAGTAAGAAAGGGCCACCAACATTCGAATTAGCTTGTCCCTGAGCCTTGTTGAATCCTGCTGGAGGAGTGGACACCTTTCCATGTAATTTGGAGACATGCTTTTGTAGGAATCGTGACAGTGGGATGACCTGATACAAAGCTGGGGTGAGTTGTTGGACAGCAATTTTCAAAAGGATAGAGTTCGTGGACTTTCCTAGGGGAACGCTGCACCCTGATTTTGAAGGGGTCCTAAAGAGAGCCCTGCCGGGCATGCTTTCAGCCAAACCTCTGGACGCACGTGACCAGATGTGGAGAAGGAGCAGTGTTGGTTGGCAGGTGGTGGGGAGTGAGAGGCAGTGGGAGGGATGGGTTCTGTGTTGGACAGAGGAGCGGGAAGGCCAGCCTAGGGCTGTTCAGATGGAGCCCAGTTCTGGGAGGCAGCTCTGGGGCCATGAGCAGGAAGGGAGTAGCCAGATGGTGAATGAGGCCCCCAGGGATCCCACACAGAGAGGAGAAGAACAATCTCTAAACCAGAACCTATAAGGTGACTTATATTCGAGGTTGGAAAAAGAGGAGTGGACTGAATGAGAAAGAGGAAGTTCAGAGGTGGGAAGGGGAGGTCCGAGGGAAGAGAGGCTCCAAAAATAAAGGAGGCAGTGGGTTTCAGTGTCGACAGCCACAGGACGCTGATGCTAATGAAGAAGGACCATCTTTGGTTATGGACGAGGATGTCAGCAGTGACCTTTGGGAAACGTTTCAATCAACTGAGAAGTGAAAGTTGAACAGGAAGAGGAAGTGGATGGTGAGAAGTAGCCCCTGCTTCCTTCCCATCTCATCTCTCCTCGCTCCTTTAGTGGGTTAACAGGGAACCTGGTACCTTAGTTGCACAAATGCTGACTTCAAGTTCATGCAGATAGACTCTGAAATCTCAGTGGCCTGGCATCAGACATGTTTCTCACTCTGGAAAAGGCTCTTGGGAAGCAGAGGTTCAAAAATGAGATTGACAACCAGGCAGGGTGGCACATGACTGTAATCTCAGCGACTTGGGAGGCTGAGGCAGGAGGATCACAAGTTCAAAGCCAGCTTCAGCAACTCAGCGAGGCCCTAAGCAACCTAGCAAGACCCTGTCTTAAAATAAAAAATGAAAAAGGGTTGGGGGTATGGCTCAGTGGTTAAGTGCACCTGGGTTCAATCCCTGATACCCTCCACTCCCACACAAATAATGAGGTTGACAGAGATCTCCGTGGTGTGGCTCCAACATTACCATTGGTGTTGACATCCAAACCAGCAGAGAGAGGCTGTGTCCAGGCAGAAGCCCTGGATGGGTGCCCGGCTATGGCCTGAGGAGGTGGGATACAGGCCAGGCCTGGAAGTGGTGTGCATGACATCACTTCTGCCGCCTTCTGTTGGCTAGAACTGAGTCACGTGGTCTAACTGCAGGAGAAGCTGGGGAATGCAGGCTAGCTGAGTCACAGAAGGAAAGGAAAAAACATCGCCAGTCTCTGGCAGTCACAGCACTCCAGATCTGGTGACACTGGACCTACCCACTTTCCCTGATGCCTTTTTCCGGCAATTTGGCTCTACCCCAAGGCATAGGAAAGTAGCATTTAGAATTCTTCCCATACACTGTGGTCCCCTTTTCTTCCTCAATCAAGAATCCTTCTTCTGATCTCTACCTGTTTCTTGAAAGCCACTCCTCCTGCAAGCTAACCAGGGACACACCACCCGTTCCACGGAGCGTTCCTCTGAGGAGCAGCGAATTCCTTCCTCGTGTAATTTGCTGCCTTGGATTCCACCATTCCTAACTTCTGCCTGTATAATAGTTACCAGGGTTATGTAAATTCCCACATCCTTCTGTAGACTGCAAACTTATTCAGGGCAGGGCTAAGTAATAGTTACCTTGGCCCACTCTATAATTATGCTGACTGTAGTTTCTACCAGCACAGACCAGGATGTGCGTTCTAAGAAGTCTCAGTGTATATGCACCAGCATCGAAAGTGGATAAAATACTGGACATGGCTGCTTTCACATCCCGCAACAGGAACCTGGAGACACAATAGAAACTTAATGACTATTGTTGGGCTGGAACAGAATTGAATTACTGTTATCACTTAGTTATGTACATAGCTAAGTGATGTACATTTTTTTTCTTTTTTTTTTCTAAATCTTAGCAAGCTGGTTGGGAACATTTCCTAATGCACTGGTTTAGCCAGCTTAATTCTCAATATCCTGACTTTCTCAGCTTAACTGAAATGCCTAGATACTTCATTGCAAAAGTACAGAAATGTTTCGTGCTTGGCAATTCGTGCTCCTATGTGACCATTTGAAATGGAGTGCTTTAGAAGGCATCTCATCCCGAGATGATTTTAAGCGAATGGTTTTATTTATGGTTCATTCAGCTACTGGAAGCCTGTTTATAGCCCGGTGGTGACGGCCCGGGAACTATCTGAATTATTTGGTCAACAAGTCAACCAGGGGTGACTGGCTTCGAGTCTGCTTATTGCTTCTATGTGAGCCCCCATTATGAGATGCTAATACAAGGAAGGCACACTTTAATCATCTGAAAAGTATCTGTGCTTCTGTTCCATTCAGGGCTGAAATGTGTGAGCGCTCATCTGAGTTGAAGCAGAAAGGATCAAGGGAAAAAGATGAGCTGGTGTCAGAGTGTAGGGCTGGGGTGGCAGTGTCCTGGCTGGGCACCTGTCTTGTGGGGTGGGAGAGCTCTTCTCCAGGGTGCACGAGCCACGCCATGAGGGTGACAGGGTGACTTGATCAATGTGGAAATGGCCCTGTTGCCTGCTGGCTTGATCTTTCTTGTCTAGGTCCACAGAGAACCCAGTGAAGGTGTAGTGTATTTCTTTTTCTTAAAGAAAGAGAGAGAGAGAGAAAATCAATTTTTATTTAGTTTTTCATGTTGCTTCATTGCTCTGACACTTAGTTTTGTACGTGGTGTTGGGGTTTGAACTCGCGTACTTGTGCATGCCAGGCAAGCGCTGTAACCGCTGAGCAACCCCTCCAGCCCCCTGTTTCTTAAAGGACCCTTCATCCAACCCAATCCCCTAGTTTCCCTTTTTCCAGCATCTCTTTCCTGTGAGTCTGTGCGCATTCTGATTCCTTTTTTTGGAATGTTTCTCCTCCCCCAAACTCCCACCCAGCTGGAAGCCGGGACGTCCTTTAATCTGGGAGACACCCTTTGCTTTTATTTTTACTTTTTTCTCTCCTGATGGCCTCAACCAGTTACCAGCTCCCACTTCCGGTTCATCTTTTGTATCTGCAGCTGCTGTTTCCTGCTCTCTTCCCAGCCCCGCCAGCAGCTTTTCAGGTCCCCAGTATTTTCCAGGCTCCAGGCTCTGAGCTTTGCTGCCTCTCTCAAGTGCACAGTGCTGGCTGTCCAGTTAGACCACCTGGTGCACTGGAGCTTCCCTGAACCCAATCTTCCAATTGGAAGATTGGAGCCCACACCCCAGGGGCCTGTTGGTTGGAAGAGGCAGGGAAACCTGGGAAGAGTGCGCATTTGGAATGTGCAGCTGGAAGCTCAATGCTAACCATGTGATTTGGTCTCCTGGGACCTAGGAAAGCTGTGGGTCCTTTTCCTGTACTGATGGCTGCCCTGGTATGTGTGTGTGGGGGTGGCAGGGGGTGGCAGAGCTTCTGAGACCCAGTGACTTGCCCAGGCAGAAGCTTCTGGTAAAGGCCCAGCTGCAGCCTGAGAAGGGGAGACTTAGCTTCATACAGAGAACTTTCTGGCAGGGGGAACTATCCACAGATAGACTGAGCTGCCTGAGAAATGGGTGCATTGCCCATTACAAGGGATGCTCAGTAGAGGCCTGGCCAAGTTGGGAGAAGATTTTGCAACCATAGGGGTCAAAGTAGATGACCCTTAAGGGCAGAGCCCCGTGAGCATGGTCATGACCATCTGACTTACCCTGCCCGTTGGCCGGAAGTCTCCATTGCAAGATGTATAATGGTATAAAATGCAAGCATTGTGCCAGGCATGGTGGCACACACCTGTAATCCCAGTGACTTGGGAGGCTGAGACAGGAGGATTGCAAGTTTGAGGGCAGTCTCTGCAACTTAAGGAGACCCTCAGCAATTTAGCCAGAGCCTGTCTCAAAATAAAACATAAATAAATAAAAAAGGGCTGGGGATGTGGCTCAGTGGTTAAGCTCCGCTGGGTTAAATCCCCTGTACTCCCCCACCCACCAAAAAAAAAAAAAAAGCCAACATTAGGGAAAGTTTTCACTGGTATGAGTCATGGCTGTCCTCCTCTTTAATGAACAGGTGCTGGGTGCAGAGTGGGGATCCCTCCTGTTGAAGGTGACAATATTGAGATGGAGGCAACAGGACAGGACCACAGAATGGGGCTGGGAACTTGTCCCTGGAGCCCTCCTGCAAGGAGCTGCATGAGATTTCTGGACTCAGCATGCCTCCCATGCCCTCCAGAGAGCTCTGGCTATGCATCCCTCCCAGAGTGGGTAGCTGCTTTGTGGGCTGGGGTTGATACAAGGTGGCTATTGCATAGGAAAAATAAAAAAGGCAGGAGGCAGTTGGCAGGAGCCCCACGGGAGAGACTGTTCCTGGGAAGGGCTATTTATAAAGCCAGGCACAGCCTGTTCAGCTTCCTGGGGGTTCCCCCCACCCCAGGGCACGGCGGCACCCAGAGCTCCAGGGAGGGAACCTGGGGCCCCAGTCACCAGGTCCCTGGTCTCTGCAGAGTCACATGGTCTCACAAATGGATTCTAACGTGTTACGGTTATCTGTGGTTTATTTTGTATTAGAATATGGGGGATGGGTCGAGTGGAAGTGGACTTTTTCCTTTTTCCCCCTCATTTATCAAGGACATTATTTTGAACAGAAATACGTTCAGAGAGTTTAAAGAGAAGCATTGAGTAAAGTTGCTTCACTGTCAATTAAATCAGCAATTGAGATTAACTCAGCCTGCTCATAAAAGCAACCCTAAAATAAATGACTTATGAAAGCAAACTTTAAGACAAAAAAAAAAAAAAAAAACGAAAACCAATAACGACTTTATAGGAAGAGACAAGGTAGCCAGGAAGCACAGTGGAGTGGGTGGAGCCCTGGATTGTGTCAGAAGATCTGGAATTAGGCTGCCTTTTACAGTAACTGCTGTGTGACCTTGTGTCAGACACTTCACCTCTCTTAGCCTCACTGTTTCCATCGGTCATTTAGCCTAACCATTCCTGCACAGCTGGCCTCACTGGGGTGCTAAAAGCCACTCATGGAAAACAATATGAAAATGTAGATACTATGAAAATATACTCCCTCTCTTTTTCTGGCCATGTGCACAGTCCCTGGTCAAACTTGCATCTTGTTTCTCCCACCTGCATCAGGACTGTGTGTATCTTGATGCTTCTGCATCTCCTCAAAGTGCCACTCTGGGCTTTGCTCAAGGCTGACTTTGGGGTGGTGGTGGTGAATCAGAATTTCCAAGCCTGGTCTCTCTCCCTTCTCCTTCTCTGTCCAGTGGTTTGAGGGATCATCTTCATCTAGGACCCCATGCTTTCAGCTGTTCAAATCCAAAGCCAGGCGCCTCCTTCTTCCTCATCCCAACCTAACCCACTAGCAAGTCCCGGGACTCCACTGCCCAAGCTTGGCCAGAATCCAGCGACTTTCTCCATCTGCACGGCACGTCCCGTGCTGAGCCACCCTTGTCCCCTGCCCAGATCGTTGCAGATCGTTTCCACCTCACGCCCATACCAGCAAGTTTTCAACACCATAGTCAGAGTGACCCTGGGAAAACATAGGCCGGACCTTCCCATTCCCCTTCTGTGTGCTGAGTCAGAGTCGAGGTCCAGCTCCTCATTCTCTGCCCTCCTCTTGCCTGACCCCTGCCTTCCCAGCCACGCTCCACCTCAGGGCCTTTGCACCTCCTGCTCTCCTCCCAGACGGCTCCAGTCTTCTTCTCTAATATTTCCCCCTACAAAATGAATTGAGGGTGATCCTTCCTTTCCCTTCATCTGGAAGAGGCTATATCAACTTGGGATGCTGTGTTCTTTGACAGTCTTACCTGTAAATCCATTTGGGTCTGGTGCTTTTCTTTCTGCCTGTGTGTAGAAATAACTTTAACTTTCTTTAGCAATTATATTTTTTAACAATTGTAGCAGTATTCAGGTTTGAATTTTTTCTTGATTGATTCAGTCTAAGTTAAAAATGTTGTGGATAATTGTATAAGTTTTCAAAATTGTTGGCCTATCATGTATATCATATTGTGTTATTACTTATTATGTATACTTCACTGAGGGTAAGTGCGGGAGGGGAGAGGGAGAGAGAATAGGGAGGGATCTATGGGTAATTCTGGTTTAAGGGTATATGCATATCACATTGTTACTTTAAATACATTTATGATTGTGTAATAACTTAATTCCTTAATAAAAATATTTTTAAAGTGTATATTTCCCATGTGGTACTATCTCACATTCACAGTATTGCTTACTTCTATGTTCTTATCTTGATAAACTTCTAGAAGTTTGAATTGTTCATTTTAGCAAGAAACCAACTTGTAGACTTTTGTTTCTTTTCTATTACATTCCTGTTTTCTATTTTGTTGATTTCTGCTTCTATATTTCTTCTAATTTCCTTGAGTTTGTTGTGTTTTTTCCTTACTTCTTAGGAAAAACATATAATTCAATAATTTTTGAGACTTTATTCTTTTCTAAGCTGTAAATTTCCCTCAAAGTACACATTGGCTGTGTCCCAGAAATTTTGATACATGATATTTTTATTGTCATTCAGGTTCAGATATTTTAAAATTTTCATTTTCAGGGTCTGGAGCGGTGGCTCAGCGGTTACGGCGGTTGCCTGGCATGGATGGGTTAGTACGCAGGTTCAAACCTCAGCACCATGTACACAACAAAGTGAATAACGAAAGCCACATGAAAAACTAAATAAAGTTGATCCTGTCTTTTTCTCTCACTGTCTCTCTTTCCTTTAAAAAAATCCATTTTGATATTTAACTAGGCAATATTTAGTAGAACTAATATGTGGTCATTTTATGCGATTTTTATTAGTTGAATATGGATTTACAATTAAGGGGGAATCATTATCAAACAATCAAGAACAAATGTATATTCACATAATTAGCCAAGGCTGATGCCATTCCATGGTTTCCCCCCTTGGGTTCCACATGGTTCTGTGTTTCCCCCAAAAGAACCCCTGTGTTAAATGGACTTCTCGTGGAGATCAGAGATCTCCTTCTGAGTTGATTCCCCCATACTCCCTCCCTCCAGTCTCCTAGATATCCTTCCCAATCCCTCCCCCGTCCCTACATCTCCAGGTATCCTAGGCAAGGTTCCCCCTGTTTGTGTAAAAATTCATACATGTTGAGGTTATTATTAGCTTAGCTATCTAACATACTGTTTCCAGTTATATTCTAGCTTCCATAAATGAGAGAAAACATTCAGTCCTTGAGTATCTGAGATTGGGATCTTTCACTTGGCATAATTTTTTCCATCTCCATCCATTTGGCTTCAAAAGCCATAATATCGTTTTTCTCTAATGGCCGAGTAGTATTGCATTGTATATATGTACCAACGTTTTTGAATCCACTCATTGAGTGAGGGGCATCTGGGTTGGTACCATAGTCTAGCTATAGTAAATTGAGATGCTATAAACATTGATGAAGCCATATCTCTATAGTATGCTGATTCTAACTCTTTTGGGAAAAATACCCAGAAGTGGGATAGTTGGGTCATAAGGTGGTTCCAGCCCTAATATTTTGGGGAGTATCCACGCTGCTTTCCAGAGTGGCTGAACCAGTTTGCAGTTCCACCAGCAATGTAACAGTGTTTCTCTTTTCCTACAGTCCCTCCAGCATCTATCGTTGTTTGTATTCTTCATTTTTGCCACTCTAACAGGAGTGAGGTGGAATCTCATTGAAGTTTTGATTTGCATTTCTCTTATTGCTAATGATGTAGAGCATTTTCTCATATATTTATGGGCTTTCTGGACTTCCTCTGGCAAGAAGTTTCTTTTTAGATCCGTAGCCTATTTATTGACTGGATTATTTGTGGTTTTGGTGTTTAGTTTTTTTATTTCTTTGTATATTCTGAATATTAGCCCTCTGTCCGAGGTGTAGCAGACAAATTTTTTCACCTATTCTGTAGGATCGCTCTTGACACTTTTGAGTGTGTGTGTGAGTGTGTGTGTGTGTGTGTGAGAAAGAGAGAGAGAGAGAGAGAGAACGAGTGAGGGAACGAGAAAGGAAAGAATCAATTTTATTTACTTTTTCATGTGGCCTTTGTTTCTCTGACACTTAGTTGTATATGTGGTGCTGGGGTTTGAACCTCACACATGCCAGGTAAGCACTCCAACCACTAAGCCACTGCTTCAGCCCCTGATATTTCTAATAAAAGAATTTTGTCCACAATATATAAAGAGTTCCTGTAACTCAATAACACGAATAGCCCAATATTTAGAAAAAATACTCCATAAACTACTGTAATGACAGACACAAGTCATATATAATTGTCCAAACCTGTAGAATGTAAAATATCAAGAGAGAATCTTAATGTAAACCATAGATGTTGGGTGATTTGGATATGTCAGTATAGGTTTGTCCATTGTGATAAATGTGCCACTCCGTGGGGTATGTTGAAAAAAAGTCATCATTTAAAATTTATTATTTAATCCTCTAATTTAATCTCATCCTGGTCAGAATTCCCAGTCTGCTTCATACCTAAGTGTTTTATTAGTCAGTTTTTTACATCAATGTGACCAAAAGATCTAACACGAATAATTTTAGAGGAGGAAAAGTTTTTTGGGGGGTTTACAGTTTCTCAGTCCGTAGATAGCAGACTCCATGGGTCTGGGATCAAGTCCGGCAGAACATCAAGGCAGAAGAATATGACGGAGGAAAGCAGTTAGCATATGACAATATGCAAGCAGAGAAAGAGAGAAGGGGATGGGTAAACATTGATTCTCTGTTCACCAGGGACAAAATAAAAGCCCCAGAGGCACACCCCCAGTGACCCATCACCTCCTTCAGCCACACCCTACCTGCCTACAATTACCATCCAGTTAATCCCTATCTGGGGATTAGTGCAAGGATTAGGTCAAGGCTCTCATAACCCAATCATTTCACCTCTAAACTTTCTTGCATTGCCTCACACATGAGTTTTGGGGAACTCCTCACATCTAAACCATGACACTAAGTTCAATATTTGTTGAGACTTTTTTATGATCTAGTATTCCATGTGTGCTTGTGAAAGATATGTATTCTCTAATACTTGGAAGAATATATAGTCATCAATATTCTTGCTGACTTTTAAAAAATTCTTCTTTACCTATCAGTAACTGAGAAGGTCATGCAAAATTAGTTCTATAAGAGATTTAAAAACATTTTCATTTTTAATTGCCATGTATAAATTATACATGTTTATGGGATACAGTGTGACATTTCAACACATTGTAATGATCAGATTACAATAATGGATTTATCTATTGCCTCAGACATTTATTATTT
>PVKS010035331.1:8472-20263 GCA_004027875.1 Aplodontia rufa
CCTCCCGGAGACAATGTCTTGCTTTATCAATTGCCTTCCCACTTGCTTGAATTAAAGTAGAACAGTGTTCCCCAAAGGAGGCACATGAGATGGCTACAGCCAGTGTATGCTAAGCATATGTGTTAGTTGTTATGGTTTGGATGAAGGGTGTCCCCCAAAAACTCGTGTGAGACAAACCAGGAAGATTGAAGTGAAATGATTGGGTTATGAAGCCTTAACCCAATTAGTAAGCTAATACCCTGATAAGGTAACTGAAGGCTGGTGGGGTGTGACTGGAGGAGGTGGGTCATTGGGGCCTTTGGGGTACATAGTTTGTATCTGGCAGGGAGTTTCTCTCTCTGCTCCCTGGAACCATGCCTTCTGTCATGATGTTCAGCCTCACTCCAAGCCCCAAGGAATGGAGCCAGCCTTCTATGGACTAAGACCTCTGAAACCATGAACCTCCAAATAAATTTTTCCTCCTAAAATTGTTCTTTTCAGGTTTTTTAGTCACTGCAATGAAAAAGCTAGCTAAAACATTAGTCTAACATTTTGGTAACGATTTCATAAGCAATATGCATTAGAAAAACTGTAACTAGCACAGAAAACCTGACTTCACAAATGTTACCGCTCAGGACAGGCCATTTTTACAAAGGGTGCATCATCAGCAAATCGTGAGACAGGCAGGATGCAGCTATGACAAAAATCAGAAAGTGGTGACTCGAATGTGGGAAGCAATATAGAGGAAGCCATTTCAGCACCAAGTGGCTAAGAAGGTGTGAAAGAAGGAACTGAGAAGTTAAGAAAGCGCTACAAACATGTCGCAAATTCTGTTCATCTCTGTTAAGAAGAGGAGAGGAATCTTACCTCCTCTGCAACTTTCTCTCCCACTGCAGGCCCCACTGAGCTCTTTTCCCCCGGTTCTGACAGTTTGCACCAACATTTTTGGCATTTAACATTAACTAACCCTGGTGCTGTGTATTTATTCATGCATGTGCATACCTTTGTGTGCAAGTGCACATGTGTGTGCGCGCGTGTGTGTGTGTGTGTGTGTGTGTTGCCTTGCTTGTGAGACAGCTTTGTTCCTGACTACCCCAGGTTATGAAATTATCAGAAAAATATTTGGAAAACTTTGAGAAACACTGATATACTAAATTTTTTAAAACAATACATACGTTAGAGCTGGGGATGTAGCTCAGTGGTAAAGTGTGTGCTTTGCACGCACAAGACACCAACCTTTGAACACTTTATTTATAAAAGGAATGGTTATTTAGATAACCAAGAATGGCTAGAATTAGATTATTTGGTTTAGAGAACTCAGGGAACAACCACAAGTGTTCATTTCTTGCATCTCTCCAGCACCCGTTCCTTCTGTAGGAAGCATCTCCCAAGTTGTGTTAGGGGACCTCCACCTCTCCAGCCCTCAAGTCCAGGTGTTCCAGGTGGAGACTCCACCACCTGCTCCAGGGTGCAGCAAATGAGCAAGTATCGGTCAATCAGCACAGGGCAATCCCTGGACCCAGGTCCTGGTGTGGAAGGTAACCAATCAGAGCACACCTCAGGAATTTAAGGCAAGCATAGAAAACAAATCTTTCGCACTGGACTGAACAGGAGAGGTTGTTCATCTTGCCTCAGGATTGGGACACATGGAGCCCCCTAGGGCCCTTAGGCAGACCACCTTGAAAATGAAGCAAAGACAGAGTTAGGACAAAACTGAGCCCCCGAATCCAGCCTTGACCTTCCCAGTATCATGACTCAATAGAGATTTTTTTTTCTTAAGCCATTTGGGTTTAGTTGTTGTGTTTTTGTGGTAGAGTATATGTAACAAAATATTTGCCTTTTTAGTCATCTGTAAGTGTACAATTCAGTGGCAGTAAATACATTAACAATGTCATGTAGCCATCACCACTGTCTACATCCAGGACTTATTCATCATCCACATCAAAACCTCTGCACACATTAAACAATTCCCCCTTTCCTTCACCCCCTCACATCTAGCAACCTCTATCTACTTTCTAGCTATTTGAATGTTCTTATTCTAGCTACCTCATGTAAGTGGAGCATGGGTCCTTCTGTGTCTGGCTTATTTCACTTAGCATAGTGTTTTCTAGGTCCATCCACATTGTAACTTGTATCACAATTTCACCCTTTTTAGGACTGAATACCATCCCACTATATATTTATACATCACATTTTATTTACGCACTCATCTGTTCATGAACACTTTTTTTTACCTTTGACTATTGTGAATAATGCTGGTGTACAAATATCTGCGCAAGTCTCTGTTCTCAATTCTTTCAGGTCTGTAGTTAGAAGTGGAATTGCTGAATTAAATGGCAATTCTATGTTCAACTTTATGAGAAACTACCAAATTGTTTTCCCCAGTGGCTGCATCATTTTGCATTCCCACTGGCAATATGCTAGAGTTCCATGTCCTCTACAACCTCACCAACACTTGGTATTTTCCTTTTTTTTTTTTTTAACTACAGCCATCCTAGTAAGTGTGAAGTAGAATCTCATTGTAGTAGCTTTCGCTTTTCTGCCTCCTGCAGTGAAAAGAATCCTGGCAACTAACATGAGGTGGCGAATTTTTCAGGTCTTTAGACCCAGGGAGGTCTGCACTTTGACTCAGCACAGACTTTATAAATACTTCCCTGTTATGCAACCACACTGCCCTGCGTAACACTGGTTAACCTCTGCTCTGCCTGTCCCCACACACATTTCACACATAGAACTAGACCGTATTAAAGAAGCAGCAGATAGAACAACTTATTGGTGTGACATTTGATAGCCTCTAAAGTATTTTCATGGATAGGCTGGTTGGACGCCTCTGCTCCTGAGATGGGTACACCCTCTTCATTGATGAAGAAATTGTGACTATCAGTGTTAAGTGGCTTATTCACAGTGACAACATAAGTCAGTATGAGAGCCAGGCTGGAATCAGAGACTCTCAGAGTTAGAATTTTAAGGCTGTAGAATCCAGTCTCTTGGATTCCAGTCCACACTTCTTCATGCACCAAGGGAGGAATATCACAGATTATGGGTTTAGACTACCTGGAGGGCTATCGCAGCTTCACCTCTTACTTGCATGACCTTAAACAAATTATCCTGCTAAATTTAGTTTCTCCATCTGTAAAATGGACAAAACAAAACTGTCCTCTAGTCTAGCACTTGCCAAGAACAGGACTGGATCTTGGGGGATAACAGACAGCTTGGACCACAGGTCCTCCAGGCCAATGCTGCAGATGTCCACGCCATCAATGAGAATCCAGCCTGCCACGGGCTCCCCCAGACAGAAGAGAGCCACACCCAAGAATGACCTCCCTGTTCACCAAGAAACGAGTGGGGACTCAGTGCCCTGAATCTGCACTGGAGGAAGCACCGGTCGCCCCTGGCATTTCCACCCGGCCCGCTCCCCTCAGAGGGCTGGGGTCTCTGTCCAAACGGTGTCCAGTCACAAGCAGCTTTTCTTACTGTCTAGCTCAACAGAGCCTTGGATCAAAGCCAGCTAACACAAAGGCTTTGCATCACACAGAGTATGATAGTTCTTTTTAAATTTCTTGCTGCCATTTAAAAAAATCCCAAAGATCCTGCATACAGAAATTCAAATTGCATGTTTCTCTTGAAAGTGTAGGACTGGGAGCACTGAGCCCATATCCCCCAGGCAACAATGAGCCAAGGATGAGCCTGGCTGCATCTTTCAGAAGGAACAGGGAATTGGGGCACACCATGCCACCCTCCTCAGGTCCGACTTCACACCCCAAACCGTTTTCACCTGTTTATGTTAAAAACATTTGCATTTTTAGCCCCTTTCCTCAAAGGTCTATGAGGACAGAAGCTGTGAATCTTGTTTCATTTAAGTTCTGTTATGGTTTGGGTCTGGAATGTCCCCCCAAGTGCTCGTGGGACAAATGCTTGGTCCCCAGCACAGCAATGCTCACAGGTGGAACTTTGGGGAAGTGATCAGATCATGATGGCTCTGACCTTATCACTGGAGTGATCCATTAATGAGTTCACAGCTTTGGGAGGTGGAGCTCACTGGGGGAAGTGGTCACTGGCAATGCCTTTGAAGTCCTCTTGAGTGTGTGCTCTCTCCCTCTCTCTCTGTCTCTGTTTCTTGGACACCATGAGGTCAGCAGTTCTCTACCACATGTTCCTTGCCACCATGTTCAGCCTCACCAAAGGCCCAGGGCAACAGAGCCAAGCGACTGCACTGACGCGTCTGAATCTGTAAGCCAAAATTAATTTTCCTCCTTTAAATTTATTTTCTCAGGTATTTTGCCATAGGAACAAAGAACCAACTAATGCAGGTTCCCAGGCACACAGTAGGTACTCAATAAATATCTACTATATGAATATAATCAACTGGACCTGTGTCTACTGAGAGCTGTTCAATGCCAAATCCCAGCTCTCGCAGGCCAACCACCAGGTAAAAAGAGCAGAGGAAGAACACACAAATAGCGTTGAAAGCTCCTCCAACTTGCAGAGTGCTGGAGAGGTCGAGACCTCTGAAGCCACTCTGGAGGAGGCAGCTCTGGGTGCCCAAGGAGGGAAGTTGGTGGGGTACAGAAGGAGAGAAGATGGTGGGGTACAGGAGGAGGGAAGATGGTGGGGTGCAAGAGGGGTTGAAGATGGTGGGGTGCAGGAGAGGTGAAGATGGTGGGGTGCAGGAGGAATGAAGTTGGTGGGGTGCAGAAGAGGTGAAGATGGGGGTCAGGAGAGGTGAAGATGGTGGGGTGCAGGAGGCCTCTGAACAGTGCAAAGAGTTATATTTGGACCAGATCTCCCAGAAGCGATAGGAGAGGAAGGACAAGAGAGAAACGGGAAGGAGGAAGGAAAGCTGGAGAGGAAGAAAGAGGAGGAGGCTGCTGAGAAGTCCAGGAAGGAATGAGGGACAGAAGTGAGGAAAGGGACTCAGATGCTCTCCAGCCTGCTCCTCATTGGCAGAGGCCTGCTCGCCACTGTCCCCCCGCCCCACCCCCACATGTCCTCCACATAGCCCAGCCTCACAACTCCCTAAAACACCACTCTGTTTATTCCCTTCATGGTGCTGAAGCAACCTGCAATTATCATCTTTGCTTCTTTATTTGATGGTTTGTGTAACATCCATCTCCTCTGCTAGAGTCCCATGACCTTGCTCACCAGTGTCTGTTTAGCACAGGGCCCAGCAAATGCCCCAAAGAGCAAAGGAGAGGATGAGACCACAGGAGCCCATCCTCCCCACAACACGCACCACCTCCTGGCCACCAACGGTCAGGGTGATGTCATCAAGGACAATAGGTATGTTTTCTCAGTTCCTCATCCGACAGTCCTGGAATGTGATTTCCCCACACTGTGGCCACCTAAGGGACAGTTGGTGCCTTCCACGAGTAAAGGTACCTCAGGGACACACGTGATGAATTTAAAGAAAGAAAAAGAAATCAATGGTTCTGACCAACCTCTATCCATTCTTTGCACACACTGGCCTCCAGCTGCGGGGTGTGTGACCCACTCCAGCCTGCCCCGCGCTGTGGTCAACCAGTGTACGAAATCCATTGAGCAAGCCCCTCCTTCCTAACACTGAGGCTCTGAAGAGCTGGAATCCAGAATAATGATGGTGCATGCAGCAGTAATGGCTAACGCTTATGTTTACAGCTCAGGACCCCCGTGCGGACTTTCTCCACCGTCATCCTCCCACACGGGCCTTTCTAGATTCAGTTCACAGGGAATAAAGGCTCCAATAAGTTAAATGACTTAGGAGCACAGTTTATGAGAGAACAAACCGGGACTCAAAGCCAGACCCATCTAACTCCAAGCTGCATGTACTGGGAGGAGAGAGAACTAGAGAAGAAGCAAGGTCACCTGGAGAACCATGGCTCTCTGCTGCGGTGCAATGTCACGAGTCCCTTGGCATTAAACCAGAGCCCTGTGACTCACCATGTAATCACAGGGGTAGAAGACCCAGCTTTAGAAGGCTCTGCCAGTTCCTGGCTATGTAATCTAGTGAAATAAGGTGCTCACTCTGGGCAAGCCTCAGTACCTCATCTGGATAATGGGAATAATAATTCAATGGACCTCATTAAATTATTTTGTAATTTCATGAAATAATTTGCATAAAGAGCTTACTTAGCACAGTGAAAAGGACTCAATTGTGATAAAAGAAAGCATTATTGAGCCTTCACTCTGCTTAATGAAGGAGATACTATTATCTTTCCCATTTCAGAAATAGGGACCAGAGAGTGTGAGTTAAGTTGTACAAGGTTACACAGCTGATTTGAATGGCAAAATGTGGACTTGAACTCAGGAAACCTGTTATTTTTAACTACATAAATAGAAGCAATTATAATGACAATTACATTATTATATCTGAGAAAACCTCTTATTTCTAAGAAAAGCAGATAATTCACTCCATATCCAGGGTTGCTGTGAAGGTTGTGGTCAAAATGAGGCAGGGGGTACAAAAGAGCTTCAGGAGCTGAACAGAGGTCCTGGGGAAGAAGGGCCAGGAGCCCCCACTGCTTGCTGGGAAAATCTCAGGGTCCTTGCAGAGGTCCCAGGAGCCAGGGTGCACCCTGCAGAGCTCCCACACCAGCCCCAGGTCTGCGTCCCCCCTTCCTATACTGCAGCAGCCTCCTGTGAAGTGAGCCTCTATCTCTAAGACAATCTGGGCAGTGGCGGAGCCTGGAGGCCAGCTAGAAATAAGAAGAAAACTCAAGAGGCTGCAGGGATGGCTCAGGCCCTCAATGTTCCTGAGAACCACAGGTCACCATTGTCCCCAAACTGAGACACTTTCCCTACCAAGAATGGATCAGCCTCTGGTGCCCCTCCGGCCATTTCTGAGTGGAGCCACTACCCTGGTGACAAGTCTGCACAAGACTCCATCCCACCAGTGCTGCTCCACCTCCAGCACCCTCTACATGTCTCTCTTCTTTCTGCTCAAAACCTTCAGCCAAACCTCAGGAGCCCACGCAGCTCATGCAAAGAGCATCCCACAAACCCAGATGAGCGAAGACTATTGAGAATGACCCTCAGCTCGGGGAATAGGAGCTCCCATCTCTCAGCCTTTGGGGACAACCCTGGGAATATCCCATATGCTTCACAGGAGGTTCCATACAGTGGATCCCCAGCAACCCACACCAGGGACCTCAATGGCACTCCCTGGATGGATTTCCTCCCTCCCCATCTCATTCGTCTGCTCACTCAATCCTGTGTCCTAGGAGATTCTCTCAAATAAGCAGCACCCAAATCCTTTTTCAGGATCTACCTCCAGGAAATCCAAACTAGGGGAATCTAAAGATTCCTAGAAATTGGAGGCACCAAAATAAGGAAACTGAGGTCCAAGGACAGAAGGTGACACACACAGAATCATCTGGAAGCTGGAGGCAGATCTGGGATTGGGACCTCAATCTTTATGATCTTCATCGCCCAGTGGGAAAATAGGATATGCAGAGAGTGTTGAAGAACAGCCCATCATACATTCGTTCAACAAACTGTGCCAAGTGCTGGGTCAGGCCCCATGTCCCAAAAGGCAGCAGACATAGCCCTGTCCTCCAGGAGCTCAGCAGATGGAAAGACAGATAAGTCGATAGAGACAGGAAGTACTGAGTGATTTCTCCACAAGGGATTCAGCATGGAGTGAGAAAGGATTCAACAGAAGGGGAATATATTTTTGAGGAAAGGAAGGAATTAGAAGCTCCAAGTGGGTGGAGAAGCATATTCCAAACAGAGGGGACAGCCTATGAAAGTCCTGAAAGTAGGAAAAGAACAGGATACGTACAGGGACCTACAAGGAGTTCAGCTGTGAGTGGAAGGGGAGGAAAAGCCCACATGTCAGAAAATGTGGACACCATAATGAAACAGCACAAAGTTGGAAAAGGGGGTCGGGGTAGGTTGGGAGACTGCCTTTCCTCCAGCCACCCATTAGGTTGGATGCTACTGGTTTTCTTGCCAGGAGACCCTCCATTATGTTTAGTTGTCTGGCAGCCTTATGCTTCAGGGAAGTTTGGTTAATCCAACAAATCATGTTAATTCTACTCCTCTTGCCCGTGATTGCCTTAGGGGTAGGCCCGTGACACTATTTTGGCCAATGAAGTGTGAAAAATAGTTGAGAGTATTCTGGGAAGCCATTCCATACGTGTAAAAATGGATGTGTGGGGAAATGTTATCTCCTCTCCCGGCTTTAGCTGTTACTGAGGCTGTTCTTGTGTGAGGGATGTGTGGTTTGGGGCTGCAGCAGCCATTTTGTGACCATGAGTAAACAACCCTGCAAACAAAAGCCAGGTTGTGGATTGCAGGATAACATGCTCATGGCTTCATGCTAGGTCACTGAATCAACAATAATACCCCTACGCCAGCCTTCTGGTTATATCAGAGAGTAAGTTTCCAGATGATTGAGGCCATTTTGAATCAGTCCTTTGGCTTGCAGCCAGAAGTGTCTCTGACATTGAATGAGAAACATCTTAGGTCTGCCTCCTAAAGCTTGAACATAATTCTTTGAGAATGCATGAAGAAGTTAGTGCAGTACTGGTTTGACCAACTAGAGAGTGCATGTGGGGGTCACAGGGTCCAATTTGGGGAGCCTAGAAGGCAGGCTTCATAGCTTAGGCCTAAGGAGACAGAGTTTGATGGTTTCTGAACAAGGCAGTGACCTGATGGAAACTATAATTAAAGATCACTGGAGAGAGTGGGAGTGGCATGGAAGGCATTGAGGGTGGAGGGAGGCCAGGAGGGTGTTATCCGGGATGGAGGTGAGACATTGGGAAGAGAACAGCCCCACGGGCTACTGTGAGGCTGTGACGCTATGAAATATATATTTGATCTTGGTCCCTGTTTCCAGGAGAAAAACTCCTAAATCCCTCACAATCTCCAGCATGACAAGAATGTCGTTTTGAGCTGACTGGTGACTGAAGGGCCGAGATGGGGGCTGGCCACCGGAAAGACCAAGGTAGGATTAGCGGGTGGAGCCTTCCAGCTCCAAACCTCAACCTCCTGAGAAGGGAGGGCAGCTGAAGATAAAGTGGGTCACCAGTGGCCAAGGTGATCGGGAGACATCAGCAGGTGTCTGCGGGAGAGACGGCTGCAGAACCCGTTGCTGGTGGGCAGAAAGTTCCCAGCACACATCTCGGTGACCAGAGGTGGAGTATTCTGTATTGGACAGAGCGTGTGATGGGAAATACGCACCGTGGGTTTCCCACATCACAACAGAAGCCAAGCAGGGCTTCAAGAAGCACTTCCCATTAGAGTCTCGCGTGCAAGAACAACCTTCCAGCAAGTGCCTGAGGGCCCACAGTGACCCCGGGAGACTGGGCCTTTGCTGCTGCCATGGGACTGTGCCTGGGCCATGCCATCACTGCATGGCCTCCCCCTGAGCTCTGTGCTCCTGGTCAGTGTCCTGCACACTCGGGAGGGATTTCCGAGCCTTAATGATTCCAAGGCTCCTAAGACATTAGCTTGGCACCTCTCCCCATCGTCCTAAAAGACAACTCAGTCCTAGAAGAATAATTCAGCACTGTGCATTTGTGTGTTTATGTGAGTGAGTGAGGCAGAGAGCTGGGCACAGTGGCACATGCCTGTTATCCCAGCTACTTGGGAGGCTAAGGCAGGAGGTTCCCAATAAGCCTCCAAGGACCTCAACTGCTATTGCACTCACCTGTGTGTGAGTGTGAGGCTGCACAGCTGTCTGCATGGCTGGGTTCTGGACACACGGGTTGTGTACATGTGTGCACAGAATGCACACTGGGGCAAATATGCACTTGCCATACTGGAACCAATGAGGAGTGCAGCCCTCTGCATATCCAAAATAAGACTTCAGCACCGTGGAAGGACAAAGCTCAGGGAGACACATGACATCCCAAGCCAGCCAGAGAAAAAGCTACAAGACCTCAGAGGGGCAGTTAAAGAATAACACCACAGGGAGGTCTGGTCTCTCAGCCCTTGGTGGACAGCCCTTCAGAGGCACTCCGTGGACGATGACCCTTGACCAGCTACTTCCCCTCCACACCTCCTCCCACCCAGTGTTCCACACGTGGAGAAATTCAGGCTGTGAGGTACTGAGGTTGCTCACTCAGCATCTCTTAGAGAGTCTGTGTTTAAGATACCAAGAGCCTGACCCAGGAAGTGACTCTGAACCTCTTTGGCTAAGTGTGGGTGCTCATTGGCCTCACCTGGACCCAGACTGAGTAAAACCTCACTAGGGGGGTCTGCAATCTTTTTCATGCCTGGTGTATCACATCCTGAGAAGCCCTGCTCCCTGGAAGGGGCTGGAAAATCTGCCTTTTCAACCACTCTGCCAGGTGATTTAGGAAAGTTTGATAACCCAATCAGGGTATGAACAATGAAGTACAAAAACACCAGCTAGGAAACCAAGCGGCCAGGGGCTTGTCCTGGCTCTGCTAGTGCCCTGTTTGGACAAGGCCTTCCCCAGTCTGGGCCTCAGTTTCCCCATCTATACAATAAGCTTGTTGGATTCTATGATGATGGGCTCCCTTTTGCATTCTGTGGGTTCATTGTTCTAGGAGTCCATTAAATACACACTTTAAATATAATCTTCCCAGTACAGAGGTATCCACAAGAAACCAGAGCAAAGCCACCAAATTCAGAAGGCTGAGCACAGAGCTCAAAAGATCTTAAGTGGCCAAATCCCAAAGTCCTGTAACCCTGAGTTTTCCCAGGGGCTGCAGGTGGTGGACAGGCACAGCCCAGGAGAGTTCCTACTAAGAATCTCTTCTCACCTGCAGCACAAGGCTGAAAGCCATGACTTTGTAGGAATAGGGAGCAGAGGAAAAGCCAAAAGTCACAAACCAGGCTAAGGCCAAGGTCACCAGGTTGGCCATGACCTCCATCCGCAATGCCACCCACCACGTGGAAGACAGAAACATCAGTGTATCGGTCAGCCTTTGAAACCTGAGAGGAGCAAGCACAACCCGAACACTACATGCTTGTCCAGCCCAGGGCTTTCCCAGGATGCTGTGTGCTTCCTCCAGTGTCCCCTTCTCACCAGCAGAACAAAAATTTTCTTGGGAAGGAAGCAAAGTCCTCCTCTTCCTTCCCCTTTGTCTACCATGTATTTGAGCGGAGCGGATCCAATGGAGGAATGGACTCTTCCTCGAAGTTCTGTGGCTGATTCTTTGGGGATGAGTGAGTTACGCACCTGGGCCAATGACATGAGCACTTGCCAGCATCTGCGAGTGAAGGGAAGGGAATGAGTGCTCGTGGTAGGACCATAAGAGTCTGAAATGACTGTTTTGCTACCGTGACGTCTCCAAGACCTTGAGGATAAAATAATGCCACGGAGGGCAGAGCAATAGAACAGAGACAGGGTCTCGGGTCATCATCTAACCCTCTGGGTCAGGGCTCAGTTGAGGTTTCTTCATTTATCTGACAAAGCCTGTCGTTATAAACAAAAAAGTGAGCCGGGCACGGTGGCTCATGTGGCACCCCAGCAACTTGGGAACCTGAGGCAAGAGGATGGCAAGTTCAAAGCCAGCCTCACTCAGCAACTTATTGAGGCCCTAAGCAGCTTAGCCAGACCATGTCTCAAAATAAGAACAAAACGAGCTGGGGATGTGACTCAGTGGTTAAGTGCCTCTGGGTTTAATCTCACTTAAAATAAAATAAAATGCTGGTTTAATGAATATCCATACATTCTTTGCCTAATTCAGTAATTGTTCATATTTTATATCATTTTAAAAGTATTTTCTTGGGGGCTGGTGTGGTGGCTCAGGGTTATGGCGCTTGCATGGCATGCGTGAGTACATGAGTTCAAACCCCAGCACCCATGTACACAACTAAGTGTCAAAGCAATGAAAGTGATGTGAAAAACTCAATAAAAAAA
>PVKS010035332.1:0-20725 GCA_004027875.1 Aplodontia rufa
TGTACTAACCATAACAGGAGAATGGGAAGGGACCTAAAATTGCCACTTAATTTGTCATTTGTCTTTCACAATAATTTTAGTATAAATATTTCTCCATGTATATTCTATGTACCTCAACTCACATTCAATTAATTTTTTAAGAGAGAAAGGGACAGTGAGAGAAAGAGAGAATCAATTTTATTTAGTTTTTCGTGTGGCTTTTATTGTTCTGACACTTCCTTGTGGTACTGGTGTTTAAACCCATGTCCTTGCACATGCCAGGCAAGTGCCACAACCACTGAGCCACCACTCCAGCCCTACTCAAACAAATTTAATGTTATGACTGACATATTAAACCAACTTACTGTTTTATTATAAACTGGAAGCTTTAACTCAGTCAATAAGTTTATTTTAAGCAAGATTTTAAGAAAGTTTTGAAATTCATAAAGTACTATGCAAGTAAAGTTTTGGTTTATACTATTTAAGGGATATAGTTATCAAATACTTTCAATCTTGTATTTCAAAATCAGAGATTATAATAAAAATGAAGTTTAATTTGCTGGGCACAGTGGCACACATCTGTGATCCAGGCTTAGGCAGGAGGATCATAAGTTCAAAGCCAGCCTCAGCAACTTAGTGAGACCCTAAATAACTTATTGAAAGCCTCCTTCTAAATAAAAAATAAAAATGGGATGAGATGCGGCTCAATGGTTAAGTGCCCCTGGGTTCAGTCCCTGGTGCCCCCCCAAAAAAAAGAAAAAGAGAAAAAAAAGTTTAATTTAAAAGAGGATTTGTTATTGAATGTTCCTCCGTTAACCAAAAACATCACCCAAAGTTTGAGTTAAAACAGCAGTTGTTTTCATTGGGAGAGCCTCCCCAAATTTATGAGGGGAAATCAATTAAAATGTTATTTTTAATAGTGTTGAGTAATGTGACGTTTTGAGAGCTAACAGGACAAGCTTAAAACAATGCAGTGTTGGTAAGCAACCCTCAGCTGGACAACCACTAGAAGAGTGTGTAGGGTTTTTTAATGCTATATTTTAAACTTCCAAGTTATTTAACTGATACAATATGTCAGTCAAATCTCCCGTAATAAGATGAGCAGACAGAACTTTCTAGCTTTTATAGATGTGACACATACTTTTTTTAACTCATTTTTCATTGTTTCATCTATATCGTTATTTCTTTTTTTTAAGAGAGAGGGACAGTGAGAGAGAATCAATTTTATTTAGTTTTTCATATGGCTTTCATTGCTCTGACACTTAGTTGTGTACATGGTGCTGGGGTGCGAACTCGGCTCCTCGTGCCTGCCAGGCAAGTGCAGTAACCACTGAGCCACTACTCCAGTCCTCTTTATTTCTTTTTAATGTTACACAATGTTCTTTATTCCTAGGTACTAAAATTTGCATTCCAGGGGTACCAAGTGTGTTTATATATGTATCTTGTTAAATGTCAGTGAACTTCCATTTGAAGTGCTGCCGTTAGGCACTGATCATGTGTATTGACCATGCGCTACACATTGATTGTGGCCACTAGAAAGTCTTTTTCTGATAATTATTATTATGCTGTTTTTTCATTTGCTTTGTGAAGTTTTGCAGAATCTTTTACTTTTACCCATAAGTTCCATGCATTTTCCATTTTTAGTCATGGAGAAGTCGGTTCTCCTCATCCCTTTCCTATCAGCTTCCCCTCTGTATGACAAGATGTTACAGAGTCTCCCCCCAACAATCAAGAATTTCATAACTGTGTAATGCTGAGCACCTTATTTCTTAATAAATACTTGATATAAAAGCAGATAAAACAATGTTTCCTAAGTACAAATAGTTGGGTAATTTTCTCATCAGGACACTAATTAGTAAAGTCAGAGTTTGAAAAAAGCACCTACTTCCAAAACCAATATTATGAACATGTATTTCTGATTACCACATCAAATACACATTTCAGATAACCAATTAACCTTTAAACACAGGGCTTTGTGCAGGGGTCTTATGTTTTAGTTCCTTCAGAAGTACGGCCTGAAACAAATACTCAGGCAAGGCAGGGAACTGATCTGGGAGGTGGAGGTGATGGGAACAGCAGAGTGGGGGTGGAGTACAGGAAAAGGAAGGTGTCAATAGCAGGCTGGTTGAGCAGCCTGAGCTGTGTGCTGCTGAAGCCTCCTTTCTTTGCTGAAATTCTGGGAAACTGTGGAACACACAATTCAGACTTATCTCTTACCCATCCCAGAGGAAGTAGGACTTTATGTGGAAAGCTACACTGGGAGAATGGTAGTCATTTCCCAGCACTTCTAGAACAGCCCTTGCTGGCTTCTGAGCTTTAAGGAAAGAGCTGCAGACATTGGTACCTGGAAATCAGTAGGCACCCACTGTCACATTTCTGGCTACTTCTTTATACAGCTCTTTACGGAAACGTATGTGGAAATGGAACTATTAGATCAATCCGTTTAAACAGATGGCCTTGATGCAAATGGCAAAACAGTTCTCTGTAATATTTATGCCAATTCATATAAGAACCAAAATAATGATTGTTCACCAATACGGAGAATTTCAAACAATTATTATTTATTTTTACCTAAATTTAAACAGGAAAAAAATTTATGATAAGGAAGAAATTACTGAACCTCAGGTGTTGCCTCACAAAAGAGAGTTAATGCTGGTAACACAAATTTTATTAGGTATCCTGACCAATTTCCTAGTTTTTCAAGAAAATCTGAGCACACCATGGCATTGAATGCATAGCTGAAGATACAGAAAGAGGTGTGAAGAGTTTTCTCTATTTATCTGAGTCCTGAATTTGAACTGAAGAAGAAAGAACTAAAAAGACATAAAATAAAATTTTCAAATGCCGTATTTTATTCCAGTCTGGTGGAGTTTTATTTTTTTGTTTCTTTGTTTGTTTGTTTTTAGGGAGAAAGGAAGAAACAGAGAGAGAGAATCAATTTTATCTATTTTTTTCATCTGGCCTTTGTTTCTCCAACACTTAGTTGTGTATGTGGTGCTGGGGTTTGAAGCTGGGTCCTCACGAATGCCAGGCAAGCGCTCCAACCACTGAATCACCATTTCAGTCCCTCAGTTCTGTTCTTTAACTGAACAAAACACTTTTCCATTAGATTAAACTATGAATTTTTAAAACGTTAGAAAAACAACCTCCGTGTTTCAACTTGGGATGAAAATAAAAATGTTTTCATTGAGGACATAAGTGTCCTATTTTATCTTGATATCCTTTTGTACACAACTAAGCAAAACTGGTCCCAAGTCTTTATATAAACCAGTTTCTTGGTCAATAACTATCACTAATATTTCTAATATAATACCTTCTATATACAAACCAATTTATATATACATATATGTATATATATATATATTTTTTTTTTTTTTTTTAAAGAGAAGGACAGTGGGAGAAAGAGGAAGAAAGAATCAATTTTACTTAGTTTTTCATGTGGCTTTCATTGCTCCAACACTTTGTTGTGTACATGGTACTGGGGTTCAAACCCAAGTTCTCACACATGCCAGGCAAGTGCCTGAACCACTGAGCCACTGCTCCAGTCCAATTTATATTTTAAAAATGTTATGCGGTATGTCTTTCACACCAATCCTAATGTTTTATTTATGAGCTTTATCTTATCCTTCACTTTTACATATTTTCTTCTCCATCCCCAGATTGCACCCAATCCACCCTTTTCCCCATTAGGGCCAACTCTGATAACACAATCTAGAAAATTAAGTCCTCTTTATATGTTGAAACATAAAAGTGGGTTTATATTTTCAATTGTTTTTCCTTACACTGTTACTCAGATGTATTTTGTAGCTCTAGTAAGTTATTATGATGATTGCGCAGCATGTCTTAGCATGCAGCCACTGTATTTTATAACCTAGGCCTGTAGCAAACAGGTGTCTGTAATGCCTCCATTTAAAAATCTCTGTACATGGGGCTGGAGTGGTAGCTCAGTGGTTTCAGCTCTTGCCTGGCAAGCACGAGGTCCCGGGTTCAAACCCCAGCACCACGTACACAACTAAGTGTTGGAGCAACTAAGGCCATGTGAAAAAACTAAATAAAGTTGTTTCTCTCTTTCTCTGTCTCTCTCACTGTCCCTCTCTCTTTAAAAAAAAAAAAAAAAAGAATATTTAAAAAAAAATCTCTGTACATACATAATTCCTTTGTTGACGTGAGTTCCTCTGTGACCATAAAATAGGAGTTAGAGCACTGGAACCCAGTGTAGAAATACTTTTCCCCAGAAGCATCATGCTGCCCCTCCTCCTCCCCCCCAGAGACTGCCCTGTCTACTGTCCCAGTCCCCACTCACACTCAAGGGCTCCAGTTTTAGTCACACCCTCACCAACACTGGTACCTTCCAGCAACCCCAACTGTTAGAGGAACGGTTTTCAAGTGGGACTTCATTTTACTTTGCACTTCCAATTCCTAGTAAAGTCAATCCCCTCATATAATTGTTAAGCACATGGGTTCTCCTTTTTTAAACTGTGTATTCAACTCTTCAAGTTTATAATTTGATCTAATGCGAAACAGTATGTTTTTCTTCATTGCCGATAATTCAATTCAGACAAGATAAATTTTGTTAGGTTATAAAAATTTCTTGTATGGTTACGTATTAATCTCTTATCAGTTTTGGTTCCTGTTAATATCTCATCCATCTGATAACTGTGTCAATATTTTCTTCCTTTTCACATTGTAAAGTGCACCAATTTTTTGTTACATGGTAAGAGAAATTGTGTGTAAGGCCCATGGGATTTTTTTTTTCTCCAAATCATGAACCAATTGTCAGAACACTCTATAAAGTCTTTCTTCCTTGCTATTTCATGGTGTCACTAATATATTTCAGATTCATATTTATGTGTCATTTTTCTTTTATATAAATTTGTGACTCTTCCTACACAAATTTTCTTATTTTGCCTTAATTGTTCATATGCAGTTAAGGTGATGCCTCTTTCCTGATTTTATTTTACCAAATCAACTAATCTATATTTGTGAACCTTTATTTTCCTGTATGTTAGAAAAAGTTTAATGGGCTTCTGGAAAGAAAAGAATGGAAAAAATCCATTAACTAGAATTGTGCTCAATTTATTGGTTTAGGGAGGGTTTACATCTTTATAATATTAGAAACATGAGAAGTGTCTATTTACTCAGATCTTCCTTTATATCTTTAAAGTGTTTCTAAAATTATTGAAAAGATTTTATGCATTCATTAATATATTTTTATCACCACTGATTTCATTATATTTTGGTGTTATTTTTACCATGAACATAATCTTGTCTTCCCTATTTTTAGTTCAATATTGCTATTGTAATGGAAAGTTACACATTATTTTATAATAATCTCGCACTCAGCACATTTGTTGAACTTAATATTTGCTGATATTCTTAACATTTAGCTCTGAATTTGTGGGGCAATCTGTAAAACATCTCATCTTAAATTAGGACGGCATTGTGTTGGGGAGTGGCAATCACAGCAGACATGCTAATTCTGGTCTTAATGGGAATGTGTTTCAGTCTGTCTTCTCTGAAAGAAGAGCCCAAACAAGGACTTGGTTCAGATAGTTTATTTAGGAGTAGCTTATGAGGAAACTGGAATAGAAAAACATAGTCAGGAAAGAAGGAAACGCCACCACACAGGTGTCCTGCTGAAGTTGTCTCTAAAGGCAACAGGGGCTGGACTCTTCCAGACAGCAGGAAGCCTCCCAAAAAACGTAAGCCTGGGGCACTTCCTCCTGGCTGGATCCCTGTAGGTTACAGGTGCTCACCAGTTAAGCCCAGCACTTTCCTGCTACCCTTGCACACAAGCTGGGCTTCTTGCAATTGTGGAGCAAGCCAAGAGCAGAAGAAACGTGGAGAGAGGTGTGGCATAGACTGGAGGAGGGACGCTGTCTGAATGA
The DNA here is from genome assembly GCA_004027875.1 of Aplodontia rufa. Classification (NCBI taxonomy): domain Eukaryota; kingdom Metazoa; phylum Chordata; class Mammalia; order Rodentia; family Aplodontiidae; genus Aplodontia; species Aplodontia rufa. The sequence continues at coordinate 5,868 of PVKS010035332.1, forward strand.
GCTCAGCTGTAACCAAATCTGAAGGAGCACAGAGGAGATCCCGCAACACGACAGCACCCACTTCAGCCCACCCCCACACCCTACAGATCCATCCACGCCCACCTTAAGTCCACTCTGGACTATTTTAGAGGCCAGCTGTAACCTCGATAAAATAACAGAGGAAAGGTGAACTAGTTGGTCCCCATTGCTGCCGGTCACATTCTGTGGCCACTACTTTTTATTTCTCTCTTCTGCCAGCCGTTTTAGAATTCCCTCATTCTAAGCTGCTTGCCTCGGACAGTGATACACACTTTCAATCTTGAAAGCTCAAAGGCTAGACTGGCAAGCCTTTTTCGAGATGAGGAGCTTGGAAACACAAAGCCGCCCATCTGAATTCTCTGCCCACTATGTAGCAGTAACCCGAGCTTTCAGGGTAACAGATGATCAATATTGCAACTCCTGTCTTTGCTGCTGTCCCATCAGTGTGGAAATCCCAAAGTGACAACTTGTCGCAGTGTTATGCTCAAGTCTCGAGTCCCCAAAGACCACCAAGGAGCCGAATCCGATGCAAACACACGAGGGTCGTTTAATGCAGGCTCCAAGCCTGGGCTCTCTCTGTCACCTGCAGGGATGCGGCCGGTCCAGGCAGAGCCCCAAGCCCTAATACAGCGATACTTTTATAGGGTTTCACTGCGAAGCTGGAAATTCAAACAAAGCAGAATACACAATTGGTTGATCTTCTAACATGTGTGATAGATTTCTATCAGCCATGGTACCCTTTGTCTCGGACTTCTACCATATATAGTTTGGTATGTTAGGAATTGGCTTGTCAGCTCCTGATTGGCTATTTGCTAAGGGTCAGTTCATCTGGTGGTATGAAACATGGTTCCTTGTTCTTTGTTCTTAGTAAACAGGAATTTAGGGCTACTTCAAATACTATTTAAAAATGAGGCCTCTAATGACTACAACACGTTTAAAGTGCTGTACACTTTCTTTCAGCAGCAGTTGACCAAGCCCACCTCCCCCCCCCTGCCCCGTCTCGCACTCTCCCGCTCTCTCTCACACTCCCTCCTCGCACCCGCTCCCTAAGGCCTGTTCAAGCCACTCTCAGCAGACAGGGTTAGATTCCTTGAAACCCTTATCATATTTTCAGGTGTCTCTGCTAAAAGTAGGGACTTTTAGCTTCCAGAACCTCTAATCCAGCAGGGCCTAAAGCTGTAGAGATGGGAAAATAAATTCTACAAATGAGTTAATAGAAATGATATTGGGAGACACCAATATTGTTTGTTTCATGTTCTTTACCCTGGGAATGACCTTATTGGTTTAATGTAAGGGTCTGAAAACTTATAAAAAGGGACTGATTGTAAATAATTTAGTCTTCGTGGGTGATAATGGTCTTTGTCCCAAATACTTTGCCACCAATGGACAAAAACAGTCATAAATAATATGAAAACATTTCTATAAAGCTAACACTTCCATTAGGAACTATGGAATCCCAAGACAGCAGTCCCCACAGATATCAGGGACACTCATTCTACTACCGCATTTTATCATTGTGCCACCAAGTTGCTGGCAGGTCTGGTCTCCTGGGAGGTCAGGGCCATAGAGATAGCGCCAACTGTTGGAAGACCTATTGACAGCATCCATTCCTTCACCTTTATGTTCTATAAACCACTGAACAAGCACTGGAATAAGCACAGGCATCTCTCAAATAAATGGTGATTCTTTTCAAACACACAGATTCTGCTTAAATTAGTGAAATTCAGTTCCAAGGGCTGGGGATGCAGCTCAGTGGCCTAGCAAGTGCAAGGCCCTGCATTCAATCCCCAGCTGCATACACACACACACACACATCAAATACATAAATAAATAAAAATTAAAATCCAAGGTTCAAGGAGGATGGCTTCAAAGATAGGGAAAGAGGTATGTATGTGCGCTTCTTCTGAAAATTATCTCTCCTAACTACCCACCTTTTCTCCCCTTTCTTCCTCCCTCCCCCAACATACCAAGGAGTCTTCCATAGCAGCAGTCTTCCTTGATAGCCTAAGAGTAGTTAGAATACAAACAGCAAATCGTATTCACTTATACCTATAGTTTCCTTTATTATCAATCAAATTAATTGGTCCTCTCCATTACATATTAATTTTGACATACAAGGAAATAAAAATTGAAAATATATACATATTCTTAAGCAAACATGTATAAATTGACATTTTCTTTTTCCCTTAATGGAGAAGTAAACTCACTTTTTAAAAAAATGTCCCTCATTTTAAAAATTGACAAGATGATAAATTTTACCTTATGTATTTCTTGCCAAAATAAAAAATATAAAATTATTGTAAGACAAAAGATGATAAATATGATATATTGAAAACATATCAGCTTAAAAATAGGTTATTAGTAATTGTGACCATTCTGGTAGATATATCTTATGTATAAAGTAAGTATGTATTTCTCTCTGTGCAATGAGGAAACATGTATGTAGGGAACTATGATAAGGCACAGTTACATGAAAAAGCTGGAATTGTATCAAAGCCAGGAAAATTTAACCTTGATACTCTGTTAGGATTTGTGTCATAAAAAGAAAAAGAAAATGATACCTCAAGTTCAAAGATAAAAATATCAAGCTATATCCCCAGCCAGATGATATTGCCACAATATGACACGGTACCCACTGATGGGCTCAATGACATTTCAATACGACCACAGTTACAGGGGGTTTTATACTCCCCCATTTCCCTTTATTTCAAAAGTATCTGATTTTATTTTATTTATTTATTTATAAAGAGGGACTGTGAGAGAGAGGGAGGGAAGAGAAAGAAGCAACTTTATTTAGTTTTTCATGTGGCCTTTGTTGCTACAACACTCAGTTGTGTACGTGGTGCTGGGGTTCGAACTCGGGTCCTCGAGCATGCTAGGCAAGCGCCGTAACCGCTGAGCCACCGCTCCAGCCCAAGTATCTGATTTTAAAGAAGGGAGCTAGAAGCAATGTGATCTCCTGAACTGTATTCAGAACAATAAGAGAAAAAGTCAACAAATGGAGAAATCTGCCAGGTGTGGTGGTGCACGCCAGTAATCACAGGGGCTCAGGAAGTTGAAGCAAGAGGATCACAGTTTCAAAGCCAGCCTCAGTAAATTATTGAGAACTCGTTTTTTTATTTTAAAAAAAGAGCAAAAAACAAAAACAACAACAAAAGATGGAACCTGAATAGAACGTGCAGTTTGATCAACAGAAATGTACCAATATTAATTTTTTAGCTTTGACCAATACAGCTTGGTATATAAAATGTTAACATTACGGGAATCTGGGCAAAGGGCAAATGGTAACTTTCCACATTATTTTTGCAACTTTTTTGTAAATCTAAAAATTATTTTAAAATTAAAAGTTTATTAAAAAGGAGACTGAAGTGTGTACTTGTGCACAGTAGAAAATAAAACTGAGATATTACAATTCCACAAAAAAAACAGTTAAGTTCCACCAATTAATAAGCTAATTATCAAAGACTTTTTTTTCTGTCATTATTTTTTTTTGCCCTAGAAACAAAAAGCTTTTCCAACAGATTTTAGATTTCATACTTTTCAGTTATTTATTAACCAACAGCAGATCACAGATCTGTAGATTATTATCAGGGGGCAGGCTGGGGATATAGCTCAGCGGTAGAGTACTTGCCTAGCATGGGCAAGGCTTTAGTCTAATCCTTCATACCACAAAAACAAACAAAAAGTGGAGCAGTACTAAACTACCTAGTAATTTTAAAGATGATGAGATCAACACCAGAGATATTAATAACTTGCCACTAGTTTCTAGAATTCTTCTTTCTCAGACCAATAATTTAGACTGGATTCTTCCTCACGGTTACTCTCTGATAAGATAAACTAATATATAACAGGTCAGTTCTGTGTAATTCAGTTTCTCATGATTCCAACGATTGTTTCTGTAAAAATAATTGTTGCTAGAGGCTGGAGAGGTGGCTCAGTGATGGAGCACTTGCCAGGCATGCATGAGGACCCGTGTTTGACCCCCCAGCACCTCATACACAACTAAGTGGAGGGAAATTTTTAAAATGTGAAAAATTTTAAAAATTGTTGCTAAAAGACAATCTGATAGTAAATGAACAGAAGGCAACAAAAAACACTTCATTGGACACTTAAAAATTGTTCCTTTTTAATGTTAGGGTAATACATAGTAAATTAAGCAGGAATTTAAGAATGTTTTTTAAGAAATAACAATTTTAGGTAGGCAATTGAAAGGAAGATGATCATCATACAAGCCAAAGCCACGTGGTTCTTCCACAAACCCCAAGGCGAGAGATCAATGCCCTGATTTGTCAGGTAATCTTCACCAGTACACCTGAAATTCAACAGAAAACAATAACTTCACTCCTACAATTGGTCATATGTTACTCAGCACATCCTCTGTTCTTAAAGGAAACTACAAGTGACCAAATTATTAATAATTATCCCTTAATGTATACCTGCTAACAGTGACTGAGGGTTTACAATTTTGCTAGATACAATTCTAAGTAACTTGTACCTAACAAGTTCAGTTAATCCCTATTATAATACAAAGGAGACAAGACACACATTTAAAACAGGAAGGAAATGAGGCTTAACAAACTTGGCCAAATTTTCAAAATCATGCTATGGATGAAGTTTCTATCCTCCTCAGATTTATTCATTAACTAATCTATAATGCTGCTCTCTTTTGAAAGAAACATTTACCAAGTAAACTTTCACTTATTCCTGATGGGGAAACCTAAACTTTAACTGATGACTCCCACTACCCTTGCTAAGATGATCAAAGCTCCTGTTGTTCTGCTCACCAAGAAGCCACCAAAAGAACACAGGCAAGAATTCCAAATTGAACAACAAAGGCTTCCAGCCAGAGTCACCTGCTGTCAGCTCTCACACCAAGACCCTAATGAGAAGTGCAGAAACCAGCTCTAGGCATAGGAATCATCAGACTTAAAACCTAGGTGGCAGCTGGAGCACAGCAGGATGGAGTACGCCTGCCACAGGTGAGAAAAGCAGCTGGTACTCAAACACCTGGTGCAGCCACGGTTACGGCCTGCTCCATTCTTGTGCACCTCAAAGAATCTGGCAGTTCCAAAAACATCCTGGCCTCTCTTTGCTGTAAGAAGAGCTTCCTCCATCCTCCTGTGAGGATGAGCCTTGTGTGAGCATGAAGCCTATGGTGGCTCCTCCTTATTTGGTCCCTCTTTCCCCATCCACTTCATCCTGACCAGCAGCCCAGCACTGAGTTTGTGTTACAAAAACCCTAAGCCCCCATCAACCATAGAGAATGGAAAGGCAAAGAACACCCTTATTCACAGAGCTTTTCCCTGTCAATACTCAAAATAGAAATTATTCTATTACTAACAACTATGTGAACTTTTAGAAGAGATTTGGGATATCAATATTGTCTTTTCTCTCATAAATTCATACATTAAAATCAAACCATTAACAACTTTCCTTTAATGACATTTTGCAAAAATGAGACCTCTCAACTTATTGCTATATTTCTTTCTTTAGAGTACACATACATCCTCTGATGAGGAATATTTCAAGTCACCCTCCCATACACACACACACACACACACAATTGTGCAGTCGGATTTCATGATGTTTCAAAAATGTGCAAAGCTGAGAAAAGGACCAGGAAATGGAGCCAATGTTCACACCCTTTTTACTGCTGCTTTCTTAATAGCTGACTAGGGTGGAAGCTCATAGGTAGCACATAAAGAGCAAACACTATAATTCCTTGCTAAACTATCAAACCAGCCCACTTCAAATTCAAATGTTCTGAAAAAATGAGAACTCAAAACCACAATCAAAACTATTAAAAGGATCTTTTCAAATGCCTCCAATAAGCAAGTAACACAAGGAAACAGTTAGTATTCCATGTTAATTACAGTTTGTAATGTGACTTGTACATTACATTCACATGCATTAGTGCATGATGACTCACTTTATGTGTAAGAAAACTAAGTTCAGATAGACTTGCTGATGCTGAAGTGACTCCTATCAGCTCTAAGCCCGGGGCCTTTCTACACCACACCACAGCAATCTCGTACTTACATTGTATTGGCTTGAGTTTCAAGACAGACACTGCTTTCTGTTGTATTGAGATCTGCACAGAAGTTCTGACCCAAAAATTCATTATATTGCAAAGCCTATAACACAAAGGGTAAATACTCATAAATTTCAAAATGCTTCTAAGGAATTATCACAATTATATCTGTTATGGTTTGAATACGAGGTGGTCACCCAAAAGGTCCTGTGTTAATGCAGGAACACACAGGGGTAAAATGATAAGATTATGAGAGCTGTGACCCAATCAGTCTATCCTGGTTTGGAGTAGCTAGGTCGTAACTGTGGGCAGGTGGGGCATGGCTGGAGGAGCTGGGTCACTGAGGGCATGCCCTGGAAGGGTGTATCTTCCCTGCAGCCCCTTCCTCCTTGTCTCCCCCCACCCCCTCCCACACACTCTCTCTGCTTCCTGACCTCACCAAGAGCTGAGTAGTTTCTCTCTGCTGGGCCCTTCTCCCATGATACCCTGCCTCACCTTAAGCCCAGAGCAAAGGAGTCTGCTGTCTATGGACCAAGACCTCTGAAACTACAAGCCCCAAATAAACCGTTCCTCCTCTAAGTTGTTCTTGATGAATGTTTTGGTCAGTGATGAAAAAGCTAACTAAAACAATGTCCTTGGGTTTAATTCTATCATTATTTCTAACACTATACCAAGGATCACATTCCCAGTCCTTGTCAAAATGAAGCAACTAAATGTATTTTGCTGTTTTATGGTAACAATCTTGTCTTTTTATTTGTGTTCATCAAATCCGGTTGTAATTGTGCAAGTTAGAAACCTGGTCATACTGCATTAAGACACAAGATATTTTGGAGCTGATTAGCTTGCTAAAGCCAGTATGGCCCCGGGTACCAAATAATCTCTGTTTTCCTTTTAATTTCCCTTTTGATATAAACCGTGAATTCTAGTCTACCATTCTCTCATGTATTTCCTATCAAACAGAAACACAACATTTCTCACCAAGTAGTCAACATTTCCCCTTTACTATGAGATTTCTCCCCAACCTTCATCTTCCACAGACAATGTTATAACTGGGAAAACCCCAGCTGACTCCCTGACCTTGTGCTAACCAAGGATAATAGGAAATATTCATGCACTGCTCCTGAAAGACAATCAATTCCTACTTGGGAGATGCTCATAATTTATGACTAAAGAAATTAGATGGTCAGGCTTGATTTTGGTTGTTCACAGTTGGGAACTTACCCATAAAGAGGAAGACAACTTACCGTAAAACCATATCTAGGAATGCTGAAGTACTGAAGCCACGAAAGCCAAGATGCAATGGTTGTGAGATTTACCAAAAGACCTGAAAAAAGCTACAAAAAGCAAAACTTGAGGGTCAGAACTGGTCCAGAGAATTCATAAAAATTCTAAACAAGAATTTTAAAGAACCTACAACCTTTTTAAATATTTCCAATAGGGCAAAGTCTTTCTTGAAATTCTTTCCACTTACTCTAAGCATTTACTAAATATTATGGTTTAGATATTAGGTGTAAAAGTTCTGTATGAGACAATGTAAGAAAGTTTAGAGGTGAGTCCAGACATAGTGGCTCATGCCTGTAATCCCAGCAACTTGGGAGGCTGAGGCAGGAGGATCACAAATTTGAAGCCAGCCTCAGCAATTTAGCAAGGCCCTCAGCAACTTAGAGAGACTCTGTTTCAAAATAATAAAAAAATAAAAAGGACAGGGGAATGTGGCTCAGTGGTTAAGTGCCCCGAGGGTTTAAGCCCTGGTTTAAAAAAAAAAAAAAAGAAAGTTTAGTGGTGAAATGATTGGGTTATGGGTTTTACCCAATCAGTGAATTAATCCCAGTGAATTAACTGGGTGGTAACAGTGGGCAGACAGGATGTGGCTGGAGGAAGTGGGTCTCTGGGTTTGCCTTTGGAGTATCTGTTTTATTCGTGGTGAGGGCAGCTGTCTCTCTCTCTCTCTGCTTCCTGGTGACGTATCCGGAGCCACTTTCCTCTACCATGCTCTTCCACCATGAGGTTCTGCCTTACCGTGGGCCCTAAGACATGGAGCTGGCCACCTATGTCCTTAGACCTCTGAACCCCAAATACAACTTTTCCTCCTCTAAAATTGTTCGTGTCAGGTCTCTTGGTTACACCAGTGGAAAAAACTGACTAAAACACTAATCTTCCTCCTTTGTATGTATATACCCCTTCATGACCATGGCTGCTCATGATTTTAAAGGAAGTACAATAAACCTGTAATCTATACTGTGCATCCCTCTTATGTGGAAGTTCCTTGTCATGACTAGATCCTCATCTTTCTCTGCACCTGCACAAAAGGGAAGATTAAGAAGTACAGTCATTCCTTGGCATGTGCATATATTCCTATTTATTTATAGTTCATAAAATATTCCCCAGAAGTGTCTTTTAAAAGCTCATTAGAGCGCTGGGGCAGTGGCTTGACGGTTATAGCGCTTGCCCGGCATGTGCAAGTACATGAGTTTGCATTCCTAGCACCACGTACACAATGAAGTGTTGGAGCAACAAAAGCCACATGAAAATCTAAATAAAATTGATTCTTTCTTTCTCTCTCACTGTCCCTCTTTCTTAAATTAAAGAAAAAAGCTCATTAGAATAGACATGTTAAGGGGGCTGGAGCGGTGGCTCAGTGGTTACAGAGCTTGCCCAGCATGCACAAGTACATGGGTTCAAACCCCAGCACCCACATACACAACTAAGTGTCAGAGTGATGAAAGCCATGTGAAAAAAAAAACTCAATAAAAATTGATTCTTTCTGTCTCTCTCTCTCTCTCTCTCTCTCATTGTCCTTCTCTCTTTAAAAAAAAAAAAAGGAATAATAGACATGTTAACTAAGTTGTATTAACTACATTACAAAAGTAATAAAAAAGGGAGAATAGAGACCAGGAGGAAAGCCGGTACATTCTCTAATATAAACTATATTTCAGTATATGGCTTCATGGAAGCATCCTGGTCCCATGTACAGAACCCTCAAAGCAGGTCTTCCATGACAGGTGAAGGTGCAGGAAGGAACAAGAGGAATGATCCCCTCTCCAGAGAGGCTCCGTTCACACTCACCATCATAAACACAAAGGTGATGGTCATGAGAAGTGTCGCCACAGACACCACACTCTGACCTGCTGCTATGGCCAGGGCCATGGAACTGGCTGAATAAGCCACCATTACAAGGGTGAACATCATGATGAAGAAAGCATCCGCCTGTGGTTTCAATCCTTGAAAGAGAAGAAGGGGTCAGTGCAGCTGCCTAGGGCACTGGGTAGCAGGGGTGGTTTATTGTACAAATAACATTCTAAAATTAGGATGAAAAAAGCCACACGATCCAGCTACCTGGGTCACCAATTTCATCATTTCTCTCCATGTAATTGCATGAAGTTATCCTACAGATTTCTTTTTCACATTTACTACAAAACACTCTTCCATATAACACTCATGCTCCCTCAGGCATAATTTTGAGCAATTTCTGAGTTGCTGAGATAAAGAACTACAGGCAGCACAACTGGCCAAATTCCCCTGCCTCCGTCCCCGGCGCTCACCAGCAGCACCCTCACATACCAGACATCTTCACCCTGCTCACGGTGCGCCTTAACTGCATTAGTGAAGAAACTGGGATCAGCATTCCACAACCTCACAGTGACTTTAACATCTAGGGGAGGGCCGGGGAGGTGCCTCCTTAACCTTGTCCCTCTAGACAAACCACCACATAGCTCTGGGACTCAGAACAGGACTAAGTTTGGATTCTTAAACTAATTTATATAAAAACTATAATGAGATCATTCTCTAGGTCACAGAGGCTGAAGATGTGAACAACTACAAGAACACCTATCAGGAGACTGAGCGTTACACTCAAACTGTGGTTTCATTGTACAGCACTTTGTCTAAAATAGACAAATATGTATCATATTTATATGGAAACCCTGCAGCAATGAGTCTGGGGGAAAGACTGAGCATAATGTACAAATGAAATGCCAATATTTATCAAGTAAGTATTAAATCACTAAATCCCCAAAGTCCCCATTTTCCACTGATTAGAGATTAGGCAGGGGAGAATATATATGTGTGTTTTTGCATTTTTATCTGTTTAAATCTTTCTCATATTTCTACAAAAAAAGACATAAATAAAAATATACATAGAAAAATTGGCTTCACCTACATCAAGACATACCCTCTTTATCTTGTTACTTACCTATCATGAAGTATACGATACAAGTAAATATGATACTTGGCAGAAACCTCATGGGTAGTAAATCAGAGAACAATTTTCCAAAGAAGTAAGATGAAACTCTGTAGTATCCACTGATATGCTCATGTCTACAGATCAAAAAAACACATATCACACATCTCAGATTATTTCAAGAAGGCACAGACCTGGGGCTGGAGTGGTGGCTCAGCAGTTATGGCCCTTGCCTGGCAATGCACGAGGACGTGGGTTCAAACCCAGTACTATCTACAAAACGAAGTGTTGGAGCAACAAGGCTACATGAAAAAGTGGACTTTTCTCTCACGCGCGCGCACACAAAAAAGGCACAGACCAGATGAGATACTGCTGGACAGACTCCTGGTGCCACCAAGGTCTGACGCTGCAGCTGCGCACAGGCTCCGCGCTGACCCCCACTCCCTTCTTTCTCAGGTGCAGCCTTCCTGCGGGATCAGCACTGAGGCTGTTGCTGGGACCCTCCCTCATGACAACACCCCTCTTGCTGCCATCCACTCTGGCCCCCACAACACCCCTCCAAAGACACAGTCTGCATCTCCTCCTCTCCCCAGAGACTCTGCTTCTCCTCGGAGGCTGGCGCTGCCTGAAGAGCAGCTCTTCAGGGGCGAATCCCAGTGGTAACAGAGGCTTTTCCTCTCCTCACTTCTGATTGCGAAGAAGGTGCTTTGTCCTTCACCAAGACCACCAATGCTGCTACAGATCCCTGAATTGTTTATACTTCTACTACTCTTATTCTATAAAAGAAAAAGACTGCTTCTTTCAATAACCACATCTCCAATGTGCAGTCTGGCCAGCTACCAAGCCTTTATCCTCCTCCTGACATCTCTCTCCCATAATTCCAAATTCTTGCACTGGTGTCTTCACTGCTTCCCTTTCAGAGGATTCCTGTCCTTGGCATGAAAACATGGGCAAATCTCTTCCATCTTCGAAAAACAGAAGAGACAGACCCAGCTTGTGTTTACTGTAAAGACCTCAGGCTCTTTGTCAGCTTTACCTCCAGTCTCCAATTTTATGCTTAACCCACCCCTTAATCTCTACCAAAGCCTCTCAAACTTTTCTTGGAAGGGTCATCATGACCTGTTACTTTCCTAAAAATAAAAGTTAGTTTTCATTCCCTTAATTGCTGGCTTTCTCTGTACACTGGGATTGCTGACATCACCTAACCCTGAAACTACGAAAGTACCTTGCTACTTGCTAGTTGACTTTTTTATCCCACCTCTGACTGCTTTTTCTCAATTAATATTGGTAATCCTCATACACATTTCAAAAGTTCATGTTGTACACTATAGATGCATAAAAATTATATTTGTCAATTTAAAAAATAAGTAAAGGAGAAGAAATCCTTCCTAATCCCCAGGATTGCAGGCTTGGCCCAATTCCAAAAGTCACCCATTTACTAACAACCACCAATGCCCCTTCCCAGAACAGAGACCTACTCACATGAAGAGCTTCTTCTCGACCACAAAGAGCTCCACGGCCGACACGCTGCTGAAACACTGGTTGGTGGTCAGGAAGAAGAGCACCCCTGCCCTGCCAGGAGGGACAGGGAAGAAAAGCACCTCAGCTCACTCAACACTGAGGATGGTTCTCTATCCACAGAATTGCTTGCACAAATGATATAACATTAAACAGATTTTAAAAAGAAAAAGAACCATTCTGGTTAAAACAAAGAGGGAAGCATGATCCCATGAGGTCCCTTGAGTTCCCTTCCCATTTTTGTCACCACATTGCACCCTGTGACTCCATATTGTACCATACTCTGAAATTCATGTTCTAAGATTGCTGTCTCCCGGATTGAATTGCTATGATGAAGCATAAACCATTAGTGTGATGGTACTTAGAGATGAGACCTTTGGAAGTAATAGGGTACAGATTATGTCAGGAAAGTAGAGCCCCATGATGGGATTAGGGCTCTCAGAAGAAGAAGAAATACCAGAGACGGTGCGGTGAAGGTGGCCATTTCAAGCCAGGAAAGTACCTATATAGGCACCTAAGCTGCTGGAACTGAAGCCAGACCTTAAAATTCCAGACTCTGAAACTGACAGAAAATAAATTTCAGTTGTTTAAGTCACCAAGTCTGTGGTATTGTGTCATGGCAGCCCAAGCTAATACCTAGGTCATAAAAATATTATCACCTCCAATTTAACCAACAAAAATGCTAAGATCATTCGTAATGCGCGAACAGAGGAACAGTAAGCTAAATAAAATCTGATCAGGTTAAAAGATTCAGTTAACCACTTTGGTTCTGAAGTTAAATCAAGAAGAAAGTAAGACGAGTCAAAGGAAAATGCAAGACAGTGGTGGAGCCCTGCACGCAGCTCCTCGCAGGGCTGCGTGCGAACATGACTCGGTGCTTTCGGTGCTTATTTCCCAGTAAAATAATCGAGGTTTAAAATGGAAAGTGCAGAACTGGAGCAGTGGCTCAGCCAGCAGTAGATCACTTGTCTGGCATGCATGAAGACCCAGGTTTGAACACCAGCACCACATACACAGCTATGTGTCAGAAAAACAAAAACCACATGAAAATCTAAATATCGATTCTTCCTCTTAAAAAAAAAAGTGCTCAGTTGAAATACAGATTTTATGAGAGCACACCAAGATCCCTGAAAAAAGGCACAGTCTTCCCTTTGTAACCAATTTAATTGACATGGAGGATATTTGTTGAAATAGAAAAAGAGATGATATAGTGCATCATTTAGATGACACAAAAACAAAAGAACATTGGTTAAAAATGAAAACACAAGTGAACAGTCCCAGCTAACTTACAGGAAAAATAAGACTCCGTAGACAATATTTTTAATGCCAGAAAACAAAGAATCAAGTATACAGGCTGTTTTAAATGTAAATGTTTATATAATGATTAAAAGGAATGAAAACACTCAGGTCTATTAGGGAAGCAGTTAACAATTTACCATACAGGAAAAAACTAAATGTAAAGTAAAAACCTAATTTAAGAAACATGGGACATAGCAATGATTCAGTTCAATTTATTGTCTTACATATAATAATACAGTAATGTTCATGATTCTGCAAAAAGTAGATGATGAAATTCCTTCTAAATCAAAGGATGATTTATTTTATACTGAATAAATTTTTATTATTAAAGAATTTAATACATTCTAATTCTTTTCGTGGTGACATCCATCATTTTACTTATTGATCTGAGGTTTTAAAAGTATTAAATTATAAATCAGCCAATTATACTTACATACTTATGGTGTACAAAGTGATGTTATGATTAATTAATATGATGTATAATGGTTAAATCAAGCATTCAAAGGTGTTATCCATCACTTCAAATATATATGATATTTTATGGTAAGAACATTTGAAATTTATACTCAGCAATTTCAAAATATACAATACATTATTAGTTCCTTATTTATCATGTAGTGTGATGTGTCTCAAAAGGGAAAAAATGTTTTCTTCCAGTCTGAGACTTCACACTAGTTGACCATCATCTCTCTCTTCTTCCAGTGGATGGCAACTACCATTCAACTCTCTGCATCTACATATGAGTGAGTACGCATGGTTTTTTGTCTTTCTGTGTCAGGATTATTTTATTTAGCATAAGAATGTATGAGTTCATTAATGCTGTCCCATATGACAAAATTTCTTTTTTAAGGTTGAACAGTGTGCCACTGGGTACACACCACCTTTTCCTTATCCATTCATCTGCTGATGGTCTCTTTGATTCCTTAATTTGGCTACTGTGAATAGTCCTACAATGAACACAGGAGTCCAGAGATGTCCTCAATTTTAAAAATGCCCTTTCCAACCTGCTTAACTATTTCTACAACCCTATAACACTATTAAGTCAAAGGAGCTCACACTCTACACAGCGTTCAAACCCAGGGTCTCAGTTACACAGGCCACAGAAAGTGCTTAATCCCCCAAAAGAAAACTAAACTGTTGGCCTCACCAGTATTTTTAAATTATGAAGTACTGATAAATTATGAAGCATCCTGAAGAAATCTCTAACAACCTGGTTCCAGAAATGACACTGAGATATTTTTTCCTAATAAAAGAATCAATCACAGATCTATCAACCCAGAGGCATTAGATAAAACCACACACAAGCTACTTTCAAGCAATCCAAATTCTTACCAAAAAATGGTAGCAACTTTAAGTCAAAAAATGTAAATTAATATAATTTCTCCAGAAGACACCTGGAGAAATACCTAAAGCTCTTCTTTATTTTTCTACATCTTTTTACCAAGACTTTCAAGTTCATCTTTAAAATTCCAGTTAAGTACAGGTTTCTTAACAATTTTTCCAAACACAACATAAAGACCCAGAGCCCCTAGATCCTAACACAGAGATACGCTATGTGGGCTATGATTCCTCAGACAAGGGTCTCATATCCAGAATCTATAAAATCCTCAAATATGTCAACTACAAAAACACCAACAGCCCAATTGATAAATGGGCCAAAGAGCTAAATAGAGACTTCTCACCAGAGGACATTGATCAAGCCAATGAATACATGAGAAAGTGCTCTAAATCTCTAGTAATCAGAGAAATGCAAATGAAAACCACATTAAGATATCACCTTACACCAGTCAGAATGGCAAAGATGAAGAAAAT
>PVKS010035333.1:0-20156 GCA_004027875.1 Aplodontia rufa
AAAAAAAAATTCAACAATGCAAAAGATTTTGTTTTGAATTATAATAAAAAGATACTACACTTTAAGAAGCAAGTGACTATTTTTTCATGTCTAAATGATGTCAAAACTAATGATTTTTCGTCACCATATTTTTGTGTGTTTTTTTTTCTTCTTCAGTATGTGACATCTAAAGGAATTGCTATGGTACTTCCTCCACTGATTAATAAAATTCCTCAATATGTCATCATGAAAGCCAGACAAAACAGGAGAAATGGCAATACCAGGATGTAGTCAAACTGAACAGTACTAACAGGAAAATTATAATAAACTTAAGTCTCAACCTGGCATATGTTTATAATGATTAGCTTTGAGGGAAGAAGGGAAAACTACCTGAAAAACTCTATAACAGACTCTTTAGTATAATTCTTAACAACTAGTTATCTTGCTGTAAATGTTCATCTTTCTAGTCTATAATCATAAGTTGATATCACATGCTAAGCAGTTCACATTCCTTACTACATTGACACAATCATCCAATGACAGACCTCCTAGTATCTATATCCATATTACAAAGAAAACCAAAGAATGCAGAGATTATACATTCTGCTATTGATCAAATAGCTAATAAAGAGCAGTACTAGGAGATCCCAACCCCTATAATTTGAGTCTACAATCTTAATCACTATGTCATAGTGACCGTTGTTCTCAATAATTTCTCATTATTCTGGATCTCATTATTCTGGATAACTATATTAAGAAATAAAAGATATATAATTAAAAGTTGATATAATAAATGCTATTTGAAAGTATTATTAAGAAATACAAATTTCATAAGCGGAAAAAAATAGGAATCTCAGTCAAGTGGTTAGGAAGCTGTGTTTCATGATATATCATGGGTTCTATGTAAAATCAATGATATTCCTTTCCACCAAAACAGTTGTTTTTATTTGTTTTATATATATTACTTTGCCTTACAAGATTTTACTTGAAGAAATTTTAATAAAGAAATTTGATGCAAGCTGAAATATGCAGATCAAAACTGCATTAAGCTTTACACTCCTTATTTTATAAATCAGAATGATAGTTTATCTATAGTCAGTAAGAATCAGCACTCAAACTTATGACATAAATATTTGTAAAAACAGACCCTTTAGCAGACTTCTTAACTAATAATAAGCATTTTTCTCTGTATATATTCATCTTTCTGATCTAGAATCAAGGTAATAGTTAATATTCATTATGCCGTAAGTACTTCATGTTCATTTTCTTATTTTCTTATAAGAATATAATATTATATATAATGAATATGCTCTTTGATGAAATCTTTATGCTGCATTTATGAATTCAATTATTGTGGATTATCCCATCAGATTATTAGAAACTATATATGAAAGACTTAGTAATCTGTTTTTCTTTCTTTTCTTTCCTGTGACAGGGGTCAAACCCAGGATATTGTGCATGCCAGGATCTTGTGCACTCTATCATTGAGCTACATTCCTACCCTCTCTTTATCCTATCTTTCTCTAATCACAAAGGATTTTCCAGAAATGAGGGAATTACTACCTTCAAAAGTTCATATTTAAAATAAAATATGGGTACAATTGAGCATAATATTTACAATCCTAATTGTAATGTTTATGACCATGAAAATAAAGCACTTAATGGTTTGAAAATTGCTATGTAGTCAGTAAAAATAAATTAATAACTCATTTATTCATTATATTCTAAATATTCAGTGAAACAAAATTCCAAAGTAAGGAATGGTTGTGCAAAAACAATAGACAATTTTTAATATAAATTTGCACTATAGATTTCAATTGATTGATTCAAAATTAAACTGAATGAGTGAGAGAATAACTTACAATGCTCCATAAAGGGGCTATGTTTACAAGGAGTTTATGAAATGTGAATGAATTTCAAGTTTAGACTTGGATACCATCCCCAAGATATTTCACTATGTATATGCAAAAAATATCAAACTTAAAAAAACACTTCTAGTTCCAAGCATTACAGATAAGAGATGCTCAATCTGTATTTATTTTCCATGCCTAAATCCAACCACTTTCAATCTGCTCCAAGAAAAGTTCCCTGAACCACACTAGTAAAAGGTATGAACTAAATATGAAGAATTATTACTGAACAAACTGAATGAGGTATATGAAGAAACAAGCGAGGGCTTTCAGTCACCATTCAGTCTTAACCACACAAAAACAGGCAAATAAACTAAAAGATCAACAACTCCTCTTATATTCATATGAGAAGTGAGGTCACATAGCAAACCACTGCTCTCAAAACTAGAGAATGAGACAGGCAAACCACTAACCACTATTGAAACCCAGGAGGGAATCCTCCATAGAAACCAGTAAAGCAGTAAGAAAACCTGAACTATACTTGACAAACTGCTGACATTTTGGAGTGAACAAGTCAGAGTTAAAAGTTCCAGAAGGAGCCAGTTATAGGTATCAGACACAAAATTACAACCTGATAAGTTTTGCCTCCAGGATTGCAACCATGTTCTCATAGTAAATAACACAGAAAAATCATCTTGAGCTTCCAGTAGGGGAAAAGGCAAAGGAAATATTTTCAAATATGGCAGAGCACAATGCTCTTCATCACAACCTCTGCCCACAGGAAAAATTGTTCAAGGACAGAAAAATTTTCAGGGGTCTTATCATGTGTTAAATAAACCTAGGGAAGAGAAAATACACACTACAGCCAACGCTAGCTACTCTATCCCATCTAACCTGTGAGAAACTAAAAAATACTTGCAAATTTCAAAGTCCAGAGATAAAGGCTGAGTAAAAGACAGACCTAAGCACAGGATTATAGAATGTTTCCCAGTTCCTCATACCTTACCACCACATTAGTAAAGGTCTATTAGAGTTGTTTATTTTACACAGCAGATCATAAATGCCCATTTGAAAAAATTCCAAGGCATAATAAAAGGCAAAAAGACAGAATGAAAAAACAGAGCAAGAATTAGAACCAGACAGACATAACAGGAACATTCAGAATAGGAATTTAAAATGACTATAATTAGCAGTCTAAGGGCCCCACTGGATAAGGTAGACACAATGCAAGAACAGATGTGCATTATAAGCAGACAGATGGAAATCCTACAAAAGAACCAAAAAAAAATGCTAGAGATTAAAAAAATTCATTTTTCATCCTTGGTAAGTTTATTAAGTTTATTAATAGACCAGACCAATCTAAAGAAATAATCTCATTTACAATGGCCATTTGTACTTCTTCTTTTGAGAAATGTCTCTTCAGTGCATTTGTCCATTCATTGATTGTGTTGTTTCATTTTGGGGTGCTATTTTTCTTTTTAGTTCTTTATATATTCTAGATATTAATCCTCTGTTGAAAGGATAGTTGCAAATATTTTCTCCAGTTCTGTACATAATCTCTTCATGCAATTAACTGCTTCCTTTGCAGTGCAAAAGCTTTTGATTTGAGGCAATCTATTTTTTGATTCTTGGTATAATTTCCTGAATATAGGAGTCTCCTCTAGAAGTTGTTCCATGTGCCTATATGTTGAGGATTTTCCCTGTTTTCTTCTATCAGTTTCAAATTTTATCCTTATATCTTTGATTTTCTTAAAATTGATTTTTGCAAAGGGTGAGAGACAGGGATCTAGCTTTATTCTTCCTTATAATGATATCCATCTTTCTCAGAATTATTTGTTAAAGAGGCTGCCTTTTCTCAAACACCTGTTTTGACATATTTGTCAAGGATCAGATGACTGTAGCTGTGTGGATTTATCTCTATGTACTCTATTCTATTCCACTGGTTATATGTCTGTTTCTGTGCCAGTATCTTGCTGTGTTTGTAACTATGATTTTGCAGTATACTTTGAAATCTGGTATTATGGTAACTCATGAATTTTCAAAGGGGGTACCTAATGGATTTATGATTTTTATATTTCTGACCAAGCCTATATCAAAACTCAAGTTCTTTGTGAAACCTATCACATACCTTCTTTCATCCCTGCAAAGGAATGGATCCTTGCCAATGAAGGACCAGTAGTCTTAGCAGGGAGACAGAATACCATGCTCACTCAATAGTAACATGCAGCCCTCTACCTCAAGTATCAAAGAATGCTAAGTGGAAACTCATACTTACACCATAATCTAGGAGTAAAGAAGCAGTGCCTTTATAACTTTATCTATTTGAAGGATCAAAATGAACCAGTGACTATACAAAATTGAAGTAAGATCCACAGTCTCATCATAATACCTCAAATGTCCACGTTTCAATAAAAATTCAATTGTCATATAAAGAACCAGGAAGATCTAAAGTAGAAAGAAAAAGAAAAGAAAAGAAAGAAAACTGGCAGGTGACAATACCAAGATAGTAAAGATATTAAAATTTTTCTAACAAAGATTCTAAACACCTACAACAGCAAAAAAATGCTTCAGAAAGTAAGGATGAAAATTAAACTAAGAAATCAGAAATCCCCCACAAAGAAAAAGAAAATCTTCAGGGAAACATGAAAATACAGAGGACTATATGGAAACTTTATAACTGAAAAATACAATAATAAATACAAAAGTCAATAGAGAACACAGAACAACAGTAAAATGGAGAAGACAGAACTAGAAGAGAGAACACTAATAAGCATTAAATCGGAATGCTTTTCAAACAGAACAAAAAGATTAACACAGTAAGACACTCAAAAATATAAGGGAATTGTGAGCCCATACCAAAATATCAAACAGTCCCATTATTTGAATGTGAAAAGAGAACAAAATTTGGGCTGAAAAAGTATCTGAAGAAATATTGGCTTAAAAATATCCGAAATTTGGTGAAATACATAAACACACAAATCAAGAAGCTGAGCAAACCTCAGACAGGATGAAGTTAAAGAGATCCACATTGATATATATCATAGCTAATTTTAAGAAAACTAAAGACAAAGAAAATATCTTGGAAACAGCACCAAAGTCAAATGACACAAAATTTCTTATCAGAAACTATGAAGACCAGAAGGAAGTACTTTTGCAAACACTCAAAAATAGTACTGCGAATCCACATCCTATATTCATTAAAGATATCCTTCAAAAATGAAGAAAAAAATTTTTTCAGTTTATCTTCATTAAAGAAGATCTAAGAAGATAAACTTCTTAGATGAAGATAAACAAAGATGAAGATGAACTAAGAAAAATGGTCACCAGCAAAACTGCCCTCAAATAATGACTAATGTGGAGAGATAGGTACACTAGCACACTATTGGTGGAACTGCAGACTGGTACACTCCCTCTGGAAAGCAGTGTGGAGAATCTTCAAAAAACCAGGGATGAACCCATCATATGATCCTGCTATTCCTCTCCTGGGTATTTTTCCAGGGGTTTTAGAATCAGCACATTACAGTGACACAGTGAAATCAATGTTCATAGCAGCTCAATTTACAATAGCTAAATTATGGAAACAATCTAGATGCCCCTCATTGAATGAATGGATCCAAAACCTATGGTACATATATACCATGGAGTTCTACTCAGCAATTAGAAACAATGATATTGCAGCCTTTGAAGGTAAATGGATGGCTTTGGAAGAAATCATGCTGAGTGAAATCAGCATAACCCAGAGAACCAAGGGTCAAATGTCTTCACTCTGTGGAGGCTGGAGCTAGACCCTGGCCAATGAGAAAGGAGGTCAATTCTCATGTTTTAAATCTGGAAAAGGTGTAGTGACATATTACCTAAGGCATTTGTAGAGATGTAGTGTGAAGGAGGGGGTAGGAGGGATAAGGGTGGGTAATTGGGGGGGTAGCTCTTGGGGGTAACTATAATTTTCAGAATATATATATATATATACATATATATATATGTATATATAATATTGTTTCGTTAGAAGCATTTTTGATTGTTCAACAAAGAAATTTCTTATAAAATAAAAAAATGACTAATGGAAAATCCTTAAGCATACAAAAACAAAAAAGTAATAATAAGGAATCTTAGCACAGCAGGTATGAATAAAGATTATACTAAGCAAATTCATGGTGGCAGACTTAAGGCCCTGTACATCACTATTGGTATGAATGTAAATGATGCAGATACATCAATTAAAACTTAAAGACTAGCAGAATGAATTTAGAAGCATGACCCAAATATATATTCTCCATCACAAATTCACTAAAAATAAGATGTAAGCAAGTAGAAAATAAAAGATTGGAAAAGATATGCCATGTAAACATAAGAAAGCGGGAGCAGGGCTAGAGCGGTTGCTCAGCAGTTAGGGCACCTGCTTGGCATGCATGAGGACATAAATTCAAAAACCAGCACCATGCACACAAGGTAGTGTAGGAGCAATGAAACCAGATGAAAAACTAAATAAAAATTGATTCTCTCTCTCTCGCTGTCTCTCTCTCTTAAAAAAAGAAAGAAAGAAAACAAAACAAAAGAAAGCATGAGTGACTGTATTACTATTGGATAAAGTAAGATTTCAGAACAAAGGAAATCACCAGATTCAGAGTAAATAAATATATATGATGATAATAGGGTTAATACACACAGAAGACAAAGTAACACTAAAGATTTACTCTCCTAAAATACGGCTTGCAAAACACGTTAAGCAAAAACTGATAAACTGGAAAAAAGAAAGATGAATCCACAGATATAGAACTCAAAATATCATCAACCACCAGATATGACTGACATTTAAAGAGCACTCCACCCAAAAACAGCAAATAAATGCTTCACAACATAGCAAGATATATCATGTTCTGGGCTTTAAAACAAATGTCGACAAATTTAAAAGAAATCAAATACTGGAATCAATAACAGAAGATAAAGGAAAATTCTAAAATACTTGAAACTAAACAACACTTCTAAATAATCCAAGGAACAAAGAGGATATCTCACCAGAAACTGAAACAGCGTGTGTGCACACATACACACACACACACACACACACACACCACTGAATGAAAATATAAATAAGATGCATCAAAATTGAGGTAAGAGAACAACAGTAGTGTTGGAAAGAAAATTTATAACAACAAACTTTTTTTGAAAGCAAAATAACTCTCAAATAATACAATATCAAGAAATTAGAAAATGAAGAGCAAAATAAAAAAATGGGAAAAAATAGGCACAAATCAGACATTGACAACAGTAAAATGAAACAAAGTTCAATAAAACAAAGAGCTCTGAGAAAATATTTTTTAAAAAGACAAATCCCTTAGAAGACTGACAAGGGAAAAAAAAAAAGAAAAATGAATATCACTAATGAAACAGCAAATACATCACTACCAACTCCAGAAATCAAAGGAATACTACGAGCAACTCTACACATATAAATGTATTATCCTAAAGGAAATGGACCAATTTCTCAAGAAAACGACAAACTACCAATACTCACCCAATACAAAGTAGATAATCTGAATATTCCTACAACTATTGAGGTAACTAAATGTATATCTTAATACCCCCATGAAAGAAATCCTCAGGCACAGATGGTTTCCATGAAAAGGCTAGCAAACATTTTCAGAAAAAATTGTGAAAATTTTATATCATTTCTTCTAGAAAAGAAGGAGTGAATACTTCTAAACTGATTTTATGAAGCTACTATTATCTACTGGAGATACAAAACAAATACAGTACAAAAAAACAAAAACTGTAATGAAATATTTTTAACATGAACACAGACCCAAAAGATCCTTAACAAACCAACTGGAAAAGAACTCGGCAATATATAAGGAAAATTATAGTCCATGACAAAATGGTGTTTATTCCAGTTGTGAGACCAAAGTATTCCAGGAATTCATTCAAAAGATAAATAATACTTTGTCAATATCCATGTATTCATGAATATATAACAATGATTCTCTCTAATATGCAACTATGTCAAACAAATTAAAAATTATAGAAAGATAAATAATAAAGTATACTAAACATATCATAGATTGAGGGTTAATATATTTAACATATTTTTTAAATCCCAAAGGGAAAAAAAAAACAACAAAAAACAGAATCAAAGTATCAAGATATCCAAATAGCACTTAAATATATGAAATGACATTTTAACTTCATTCACAGAAAAGAAGCAGAAATTAAAACTAAATGAGATAACATTATTTAGCTATCAAATTGACAAAAATTTGAATGCTTAACAAAATACTCTATTTCCTTTTGTGGGAAGCTGTAGGAAAAGAGGCACTGTCATTCATTATTGCTCAGAGTACAAATGTTATAGTTTCTAATTTAACCATCTATAACAAAAGTATATATAGTTATATGTGACCCCAAATTCCACTCCTGAGAATTTACTCAAACATTTCCAACAATACAGAAAACATCCACATAAGATTACTTACTCATTTCTAAATCAAAACACTGGGAGAAGAAAATAATAAGTGCTCATATCTCCAAACAAAGATTTTTTTATGCAATTGTAAAATACATGAAAAAACTCTGAATTGATTTGGATTTATTTCTAGGATACGTAAATATTGAAAAAATGAAAAGTGCAAAAGGTTTTGATGCTATTTTCAAATAAGGAAGAAGTCAGAAACAATTCAAGACCTTATTTCTGCAAAAAGACACATAGAAAGGATAAACCAAAATCTTAAGGTGGTTTCCTATACCAAAAAAAAAAAAAGTGGAATGAAAATGGAAAAATTGAAATGCTTCTGACTATATTTTCTAATATAGTTCAGATATTTGAAGAATATAACATCCAAAATATTAAGATGAAGAGGAAAAAAAGCATACAGACCCAAAACACTCCAGCTGTTTCAAATTTACATCCTAACAGTACAAAGGAAAAAGAAGAATTGATCCAACTAATTCCTGAATATATTATTTCAACTATGCACCTTCAGTGGTATATAATCTAACTGCAAAAAATTCCTCAATTTCACTTGTTAAATTTATAACAAATACAGAAACAAAATTATTTTGTATATTTCACAGAACTGAACAAATGAGTAACATCGATTCCACCAGGAACCAGTGTTTTCTCCATGGAAAAGGAAGACACAATTAGAAAGGATTAAAAGAAGAAAGACCTTGTGACATTGTATTGTAATTTAAGATTCCGGAATTAATTCATGAATTTTATATTCCTTTTAATTATTAAAAGTTTGCTATCAATGAGGACCTATAGGTCCCTAGAGAAATGCCTAATTCCAGGGATGGAGCAAAAACAAAGTGGAACACCATCTCGTGGCAAAAAAGATGAAAAGTGCTTACACACTGATAGAGAAGATATCAAAACAATACAGGAGCCAACTTGAAGGGGTTTCTGATGATTGGCTAGGTCCAATTTAAGTGTCAGAATGAACAATGGCAGGAATAGGTTACAATATACATAATTTTTCAAAAAAAACCATGACTAAGCATTGCTAATTAATATTTTTAAAATGAAGGAGAAACAAAAATCTCTCCCTAAGAATGCTAATAACTATAGAAACAATAATAAAATTAGCCAGTTTATAGCTTTTAAACTCCAGAGTAATAACTGATATGAGAAAGAATTTTCTTTTCTTCTCTTTCTTTTTCTTTCTCTCTCTTTTTTTAAAAGAGATTTAGAGGGAGAGAGAAAGAATGAATCAATTTTATTGATTTTTTCATCTGGCCTTTGTTTCTCCAACATTTAGTTGTATATGTGGTGCTGGGGTTTGAACCTGGGTCCCTGTGTATGCCAAGCAAGTGCTCTATACCCTGAGCTATCACTCCAGCCCTTGGAAAGAATTTTCAATGGAAGTTAAAAAATTGAGTGAATGGATGTAAGAGAAGCAATATTCTTTTTAATTTGGTCAAAACCCCCCCAACACTCCCCCCTCCACCTCCCTCCTCTTATCCCCCAATCCCTTGTCTCTCTTTATGGGTCATATATTTTTCCTAAAATGTCCACGTATAGTGACATAATTCTTATACCTATGAAGAATATTACTTTATATATGTGTATATATATATATATATATATATATATATATATATATATATACATATACACAGTGACATTTATCAATGCTTGTATTATACCTTATTTTAACTCAGTTCCAATGTTTCCCCTTCTGCTCTCTTCCTATCACCCCTTGTTCTTTTTAGATATATTTGACAATAAGATTAAATTATCACCCCTTGTTCTTTTTAGATATATTTGACAATAAGATTAAACATTTACATTTTTTAAAGGCATGCAGTATAGCTTATTCTAATTCAATCCCCAATATCCTCCAAAACCCTTCTAAACCTTTCTCTTTTCTCAACTGGTCTTTCTGTTGTTTACAAAATGGCTTTTTTCCCCTTCTCTCCCTTTTTTCTAGTGACTTACTGAATTACATATTGATAAAATACACTACGTTACGTTCATATTAGGACATGAGTAAGTTAAGTACGAAGTCTTCCATTAATGTTCCATATCTCATTCTGCCTGCCTCCGTTTCCTTCCCCTTTGACTATTCCTCTGTTCTTTTCCTTATTTCAGGTTAACTTCCACATATCAGAGATAACATTTGACCTTTGGTTTTTTTCAATCTGGCTTATTTTTCTTAGCATGATATCTTCCAGTTTCATCCATTTGCCAGCAAATGACGTAATGTCATTCATCCTTGCACCTGAGTAATACTCCACTGTGTGTATATGCCACAATTTCTTTATCCAGTCATCAGCTGAAGGGCACCCTGGTTGGTTCCATAGCTTAGCTATTGTGAACTGAGCTACTATGAACAATGATGTGGCTGCATCTCTGCAGTATGCTGCTTTTAGGTCCTTTGGATACATACAAGGAGTGGGATAGCTAGGTCAAATGGTAAATTCATTCCAAGTTTTTTCAGGAATCTCCAAATTGCTTTTCAGAATGGGTGGACTAGTTTGCAGTCCCACCAACAATGTATACGTGAACCTTGTTCTCCACATCTCCTCCAACATTGATTATTTGTATTCTTGATTATTGCCATTCTAACTGTAGTGAGGTGAAATTTCAGTGTAGTTTTAATTTCTATTTCTCTAATTGCTAGATATGTTGATCATTTTTTCATATATTTGTTGACAATTTATATTTCTTTGTTGGAGAAGTGTCTGTTTAATTCTTTTGCCCATTTATTGATTAGGGTATTTGTGTTTCTGGTGTTAAGTTTTCACATTCTTTGTATATCTTGGATATTAATGCTCTATCTGAGATGCAAGGGGCAAAGATTTTTTTCCATTCTGTAGGTTCTCTCTTCACACTCTTTGTTTCCTTTGCTGTGAGGAAGCTTTATAATTTGATGCCATCCCATTTATTGATTTTTGTTTTTATATCTTGTGCTTTGAGGGTCCTATTTAGGAAGACTATTCCTGAGCCAATGTAATGAAGTGTTGGGCCTACCTTTTCTTCTAATAGGTGCAGTGTTTCTGGTCTAATTGATCCACTTTGAGTTTTGTGCAGGGTTAGAGACAGAGATTAAGATTCATTTAATTACATATGGATTTCCAGTTTTCCCAGCACAATTTGTTAAAGAGACTGTCTTTTTTCCAACTTACGTTTTTAGCTTGTCGAGTACAAGGTACCTAAATTTATGTGAGTTTGTCCCTGTGTCTTCCTTTCTATTCCATTAATCTTTATGTGTATTTTGGTACCAGTACCATGCTGTTTGTGCTAATTTAGCTCTATAGTATAATTTGAAATCTGGTACTGTGATTCTTCCAGCTTCACTTTTATCACTAAGGACTGCTTTGGCTATTCTGGGTATCTTTTTTATCCAAATGAATTTTATGACTACTTTTTCTAATTCTGTGAAGAAGGTCATTGGAATTTTGATGGGTATTGCATTGAATCTATATAGTGTTTAGGTAATATGGTCATTTCAATTATATTAATTCTCCCTATCCAAGAACATAGTAGATCTTTCTATCCTCTAAGGTCTTCTTCAATTCCTTTCTTTAGTGCTCTACAGTTTTCATTGTAGAAGTCCTTCACACCTCTTTTGATAGATTGATTATGAGTTATTTTCCTAATTTCTCTCTGTTCATCATTCAAATAAAGGAATTAAATTGATTTGTGAATGTTGATTTTGTATCCTGCTAGCTTGCTGAATTCATTTATGAGCTCTTGAAACTTCTGGTGTATTTTTTTTTTTTTGGATCTACAAAATATATAATGTTTTCATCAGCAAACAGCAACAGTTTGAGCTCTTCTTTGTCTATCTGTATCTCTTTAATTTCCTTCTCAGGATGATACTGGAGAGAAGCAACCATTCTTAAAATATTGACCCAGAAAATTTTTATGAATTAATATGGAAAGTATAACTTTAACT
Organism: Aplodontia rufa; assembly: GCA_004027875.1. NCBI lineage: Eukaryota > Metazoa > Chordata > Mammalia > Rodentia > Aplodontiidae > Aplodontia > Aplodontia rufa. Next base: position 12,227 of record PVKS010035333.1, read on the forward strand.
TTGAGAAATCAGATATCTGAAATCTTAAAGAACTAACAAATTTAAAATCACCAATTGATATGAAATAGTGATGACATGCGGTATTATTCCTTTCAAAATTATTTAACCTGTATCCATCACAAGAAAAGACAGTAAATCCAAAACTGTGAGATCTATAGAACAACTGATCTGGACTTCTCAAAAATGTCAATGTATTGAAAAATTTAAAAAGAGAAAAAAAAATGAATACTGTTCTACATTTCAAAAGACTAAAGAGTCACGAAAAATGAAAACAATGTATTATCTTTAATTCACTCTTGGATTAAAGATGACAATGACAACAACAACAATGAACTATAATGACAATAACAACAATGGGTCGTAAATCTGGACAAAACTTTCAGAATAAAACATAATAGAAATTATTGGTAGTTGTGGGGTAGGCTGATTTCTTACACTGCACATAGGAAAATAGAGTCATAAAAGAAATAAACAATAAATTAGACCATCAAAATTTAAATCTTCTGATTATCAAAAATAAAACATTAAGAAAATGATGCATAAGTCACAATGAGAGAAAATATTCACAAATCATATGTCTGATAGGACTGGCATCCACAGTACAGATAGGACACATAAAAGTCAATATAAAACAAAAAATACCAAATAACTATAAAAAACAGCCAAATACATGAACAAATGCTTCACAAAAGAATCATCAAAAACAACTAGTAAGCTCATAGTAGGGGTGGAGGGAGTTATGGGATGGATGCCAACATCATTAGTCATCATTATAGTAAAACTATAATTCAGTATTACTACAAATTCAATGGAATGACTAAAATTAAGAAAACTGGTAAGTCTAAATGTTATACAAGTTATAGAGCAACTAGAATATTCAAACATTATTTGTGGAAGCAGAATACAGTAAAAACACTTGGAAAAGACTATTATGAAACCAAACATACACTTGCCTTATAACCCAACAGTTCCAATCCTATTTACTCAAAACAAATCAAAGCATAAACAAAAAGACAGTTTTATTCATGCTGAAGGCTAGGAAGTCCAAAAACAGGGAACTGGCATGTGTTGAGGGTCTTCATGCTTCATCATAACATAGCAAAAGGGCAAGAAAAAGTACAAGACAGAGAAAAAGTAGAAACAGAGCTTAAGACTTTTTTCAGGAACCCATTCCTAACATAACCAATCCACTCCAGCATCAGTGCTGGAGCTTATCATCTATTAATACTGTTGCAATAGCAACTAAATTTAAACATGATTGTTGGAAGGGACAAACTTTAGCATTTAAATAATGGAATTAGTATTCAATAATAGAAAGTAACAATACATGCAACAGCACGGATGAATTACAAAAGTGTTAGAGTAAGAAAAGTCATATTCAAACAGCACACATGATATAAATGCATTTATATGAAGTATAAGATTGGTAAAACTAAACAAAGGCAAAAATCATTAACAATGGCTGCTTCTGGAAGTGGGAGCAGATGATTGGAAAAAGCAACTTACATTGAAATCTATGAAAAATTAAAAGGAACTGATAGAAAAATGGAAGGATGTATGGATAAATATATGACAAAGCAAGTATAGCTTATTATTGTGAAATGCAGGCAATGGATAATAAATACAGTATAATTCTTTCAACTTTGAAGTTTTGTAGGAAATTTTTGGTAATAAAGTGATAGAAGAAAATTAATAGTGTTCAAAAAATCTTCACATTACCAGTGAAGATGGGGTGAATCTGAATTTGGACAGTATAATAGAAAGAAGTATTAAATTCTGTAGATTTTTTTTAAGAGATAAGGACAGTGAGAAGACAGAGGGGGGAAGGGAGAGAATAAATTTTTTTTTATACTGAGTTTTTCACATGGCTTTCGTTGCTCTGACACTTAGTAGTGTATGTGGTGGTGGGGTTTGAACCCGTGTACTTGAGCACGCCACGCAAGCGCCGTAACCGCCGAGCCACTGCTCCAGCCCCTAAATTCTGTAAATTTAATAATTGTATTGTGGTCTCTGTTCTTAGGAGATTTGTATTTAAGTATTTTAGGGTGATGTATCATGATATCTACAAATTAGTGTTACACATGGCTCCACACAAAAATTAAGTGTGTGTGTATGCCTGCACATGGTTGTAAAATGAGAAAGGAGGAGTGGGAACAGAGAAAGAACGAGAACATATACCAAAATATGGCAAAATGTTAACATTTGCTGAATTTAGATGGAAGGAATATAAGCACCAAAATTATTCTTGGTATTTTTTCTATAGATTTGAACTTTTTCAATTATTTAATGTCTATAAAATTAGAGCTGGAGTGGTGGCTCAGTAGTTGGAGTGCTTGCCTGGCATGTGCAAAGACCTATGTTTGAACCCCAGCACCATGTGCACAGCTGGGTGTAGGAGAAACAGAAGACAGATGAAAAAATAAAATTGATTTTAAGCCTCTCTTCTTCTCTTAAAAAAAAAGTGTACAAAAATAAAAAACTTTTGTCAGCATTAATAAATAAAAGTTGTTCAACTTAACACAAATTGCAGCATGGTCATACAATCTGGTATCATACCATGATGAATCTGGCTATAAAATGATGAACAAAAGGAGCCAGATACAAGAATATATAGTATATGAATATATTCAGATAATATTCAAAACAAGAAAAACAAATACCTGTGTTAAAAATGATTTTAAAGATATTTCTGCATTTTTGTGAATCCACAATTGAATATATTATCCATTACGTTAAATGTTTCATTGTGAATATTAAACATTTTTAAGAGAAAAGTTTAATTCTTTTGGGAATAAAAGCTATTTTTCTTTTATCAGACAGCAATATTGTAAGCTCACAATTTTTTCTCTCTTGTTTTCCAGAATCCTGTAGTCAATTCTAATACTCAGCTGTGGTAAAGTGTCCTGGATGCTTGAAACAGTAATACTGCCATGGTGCATATGTATATTTTAACTTCCTTCTACCTTGAAGAAGATACTAGATAGTAACTACCAATAAATGAACAAAAAGTCGGGTTACAATCAGTTCACATGGAATCAGAAACCAGTCCTGAGCCTTCTGAAGACTAAAGATAAGTGATGTAAACCTTTTAAATAATCCAAATCTTTCTCTATATGTTATTACAGAATCTGCAAAGATTCTTACTTCCTTTCGTCTACAAAATAAATCCCACAGAATATTTATTACAGGGGTGAAAAGTTACCAGATCTCCTGAAAGAATGCTCAAGCTCTATATTGTATTCTAAAAATGGTAAGAGCCATATTAACCGTAATCAATTTAATTAATATGGTAAAGAACAATGTTTCCCAAACACATCATTCATTAGAAATACCAAGAGCTTTTTGGTTTTGTTTGTTTTTAATACTAAACCAGGAGTGTTGTTCAGATTGAGATTTAATAATGGTGAGTGAAGATTTGGCAGTATGATCTGATTTAAAATTCACTGATAGAGAATCACTGACACTGATACCACTCATGGCTGCTGAAAGAGCAAATGATATGATACATGTTAAAATTCTTTAAGACATACAGATACCACATGCTATGTTTTGAGGATTTGTGCCCACCCAAAATTCATATTGAAATTTAATCCCCAATTCAACAGTTGAAAAACACTAGGCCTTTAGGAGATTATTAACACATAAGGACTAAGGACATTCATGTCACCCATTAAAGGGCTCAGGGGAAGTAACCATACGCTTTTTTCCCTTCCACCATGTAAGGACACAGTATTCAAGGTACCATTCAGGAAGCCAGGACAAGGCTTTCAACAGATACCAAATCTGCCAGTGTCTTCATTGTTGATCTTCCCTGACTCCAGAATTGTGAGAAATAATTTCTATTGTTTACAAATACCCAGTCTGTGGTATTTAGACAAACTAAAATACTAATTAAATAAAATGTCTGATTATATATATTTACTAATGCAAAATGATTAAGAATTAGTATATAATGCTTTATAGTTACAATCAGGGCTCTTTCTGATTTGTTATACTGTATATGTACAAGAACTAACAATTTTTATGTAAATTTTTTTTCTGAATGCGTCTTGTCTTTGTAAGTATCCTTTGCAACATGGATAACAATGTCTACTTCTCCCATCCATTCTGTAGTTATTAATGCAGAGTTAAACCACTGCAGAGTCTTTGAGTGTCCAGAATTAAATACCCTTTTCTCTACATTATTTGGGGTTATTTTGATAAAGCTAATCAGCAAGACACATTTGTGTTACTTGGTTTCAAGATTCAAGAAAAATAAGAACATTATGATGTGAAATTATATCCTCATTTATTAAAGAGCCCAATAAATTTATATGATAACCACAAAATTAGAAAGATTTTATATAAAAAATAATGAAGTATTCTCTTGACTCTTTGGAAGGCCTCAAAAAATAATAAATATCATAAAACATCAATCCTTACACAGTGTTAGAAACTATCAAAGAAGAAACCCAAACTAAAACAGTCCAGTGGACCTGGTGGTATACTGTTGACTAAAGAACACTATATTTCTATGGTTTTCTCAAAGTAGCATAAACAAAATTAACCCCATTGTATTTTATACATACCTCCATTATTATACTCATTAGTGTATTATACATATTCATATTTGGTTCTCCAGCTATACTATATTTTACTACATTTTTAAAACTCAGGAAAATGCTATAAACATGGTAGTCCTTTTAAGTATTTGTTGAATTAGTACTTGCTTATAAACTTGTTGGAGGAACCAACTAAACTTCCTGAACCTCAAAGAATTATAGGGAAATTTCCAGAATGGGTTGAATTTAATATAGCAAGTACAATTTATCCATAGTCTAGCTCATTGCTTATCTGTTATTACTCTGAAGTTATATTTTCTGACAAAAATTTTATCTTATCTTAAAAGAAAAAGATTTAACTCCCTGAAACTATTAATGCTTCATTTTGTTATATTAAAGTAGAAAAATGTGACAAGGTGTAAAGATGTGACAATGCAGAAAGATATACTTGCAATTTATAGCTCAAAGTTATGTAATAGCAAGTGTTTTGTATTTTATCCTAAGTACATTAGGGTATTATCAGAAAGTTTTAAGCATGTATAAGCACTTAATAATATGTCAGAGGATACTCTATCTTCTAGCGACTGAAATTTTTTTTTTAAAGAAAGAAGAACAGTGACAGAGAGAAAGAATCAATTTTTATTTAGTTTTTAATGTGGGTTTTGTTGCTCAGAAAGTTTGTTGTGTACTCGGGCATGCCTGGCAAGTGCCATAATCACTGAGCCAACACTCCAGTCCTCCCTGAAATCTCACACGTGAATAAGAACCAAGCTGGATAAAGTGATAATATTATCCAATATTCCTTTCCAGTTCTTTGAAAATCATGCATATCAGGGACTGTAGCATCAAAGACAAATACTTACAAATATAGTTACTTCTTAAAAAAAAATTCCAGGTATTCATTCAAGAGACTCTTACATATTATTTTTCTCCCCTCCCTTTTCGGGCAATAGGGCAGACTGAACCCAAAAACTTGCCTAAGTCTCCCAGATTGCAGGGATTGCAGGATGCACCACCCCACCTGGCCTATACATTATTTGAAAGAACTATTTTGAAAACATAATTTATACAAAAAATTAATTAGAGATACCTAATATGAAGACTATAGAAAATTCTGATTATTTACTCTTTTGATTATATCCACTTACCATGTTAAGACCCAATTATCTTTTTTAGAACCTTATTATATATTCCATGAAACAAAATGCTTGCTAATTAATTTTTGCTGAAATCCATAATGCAAGCATCTTGGTTTATGCAGAAAACTTGCTAATCTGGCTTTACACAGCAATTTTGTATATGTGATTTGTGGCACTCTAATATATGGGGCCCTTGTGGAGCTGAGTGCATAGTATTTAACTAAGATGTATTGATATAAATGATGTAAGTTTTTTAAAATATCAGCTGGAGTTAAATTGCTATCAGTAAAATATCACTATGGTTAAATGTATTTTTTATTTTTATGACTTTAATTTTCATCTTCAAGACATGGACAAATTTTTTAAAATTTAAAGTATATACTGAGTATAAATAGCTTTATTGTAATTACATAAATTTTTTCACGACATGTAAGATAGCTACACAGAAAGTTTGGAGAAATTTAATGTTCCATATATTTTCTATATCTCTTATGGCTACCAAGAATAGATACCAGAGTAGGAAGATAAAAAGTGAAATGCAAGAAAAAAAAACATTAAAAATCATAGGCAGTGTCTCTGGTAGTTACAATAAAAAGACAGATAAGTAGCCACAAGTCCACATGATGTATAGTCACCAATAATGGGTTCCAATATTGTACTTGGTGTTCATTAAATAAAACCCTAATGGGACATTGCAATTCATAGAATAATTTATGAATATCCGATAGGGAGCAATTTATAGGGAGAACTCACAGACAAGGACATTTAAAAATAAAATATGAACAGGTACATATTAATCAAATCTAAAAAGATCTAAAATCGCCTTTTTCTTAATATATGTAAATATCATAAATTCACAAAAATTATATCTTTCTTTACTATTTGCCTAAAACTGAAAAAACATGGAAATTTGACATGTAGAATATCACAGAATTGTGGATAACAAGGTGCTTTATTCCTTTTTTTCAGACAGGAAAAAATATTTTGAATTTGTTGCATTTTTAAATGGTGGATATCAGAGGCTACCTTTTTGAGCCGTATTCTGTGTAAAATAAGAATTATGTAGGTGATTGTTCACATATAATCACTTGGAAGGCCAACTCAAGAGTACTATATAAATAAACTCATTCCAGTGGAAGTCCAGAAAGCGCATAAATATATGAGACAATGCTCTACATCATTAGCGATAAGGGAAATGCAAATCAAAACTTCAATGAGATACCACCTCACTCCTGTTAGAGTAGCAAAAATGAAAAATACAAACAATGACAGATGCTGGAGGGGCTGTGGGAAAAGTGGAACACTGTTACACTGCTGGTGGGACTGCAAACTGGTTCAGCCACTATGGAAAGCAGTGTGGAGAATCCTCAAAAAATTAAGGATGGAACCACCTTATGATCCAGCTATCCCACTCCTGGGTATTTTCCCAAAAGAGTTAGAATCAGTATATTATAGTGATATGGCTTCATCAGTGTTTATAGCAGCTCAATTTACTATAGCTAGACTATGGAACCAACCCAGAGGCCCCTCACTCAATGAGTATATACAAAAACTTTTGTACTTGTATACAATGGAATTCTACTCGACCATTAGAGAAGACTATGTTATGGCTTTTGTAGCCAATGGATGGAGATGGAAAGAATTATGCTCAGTGAACTATCCCAATCTCAGAGACTCAAGGGCTAAATGGTATCTCTCATCTGTGGAAGCTAGAATACATGGGGAAGCAGTATGTTAGAAGGCTAAGCTAACAATAACTTCAAATTGTATGACTCTCAACGCAGTAGGGGGATGGCTCCCTAGGTTACTTGGAGGTGTAGGGAGGGGGATGGGGAGGGGGAAGGGTGTAGGAAGAACTCCTAGGAGACTGGAGAGTGGGAATATGCGGGAACCATCTCAGAAGCAGATGTCATTCCTCCAGGAGATACCCATTTAACTCAGGAGTTTTTCTGAGGGAAACAGCAATAGGGGAAACCCAAGCTGGGCATCTATGATTTGGCATTAGCCCTGGATAAATAAGTATATATACATTGGTTATTGATGGTTTGATAATGTTTCCCCCTCAATTGTATCTCTATATACATCTAATAAAGAAAGAATAAAAATAAATATAAATAAATAAATAAACTCGTTACTTTAAATCTGGATTTCCAGGGCTGGAGTGGTGGCTCAGCAGTTACACCACTTGCCTGGCATGCAAAAGGACACAGGTTCAAATTCCAGCATCTGTCTCGGCTGCTGCGTTTGCCG
>PVKS010035334.1:0-20151 GCA_004027875.1 Aplodontia rufa
GAACTCATATACTCACACATGCCAGGCAAGCACCACTCTAGCCCAAATATATTTGTTTAAATGCTGATAAGGAGCTAGTAAGGAGCTAGTAAAAGGGAGAGGATGATGACATAAACAAGAGGTGGAAATATCAACAAGATAAGGTTCTAAAACAATAAAATATAGTGTATAGGTGTTGTAAGAAGCTTCTCTGTGAAGTAAAAATTAAGGGCATCTTGCTCAGAGGGTAGAGGTAAGAGGGGAAGGCTGTAGAAAATAGAGAAAGTCTGAAGAAGCAACTTCAGATCACATGAAAAAAAAAAGTTGCTCAGAGAACAAAAAGTCTGAGATATACTTGAGGGGCCAACCAGTTAAGATCTGTCATGATATGGAAACGTCCTAAATTTTTATGCTATATAAATTTTTTCAATATGAACAACTGCACAAATTGTCCAATAATCTTTAATGTAATTATTTAATAAAATCTGAAGAAAGTGGTTGGTCTTATTAAAAAAGGAGGAAAGTAGGCGCTCCAGATCATGATTCTGCCACTTGCCCGCTGTTAATTTCCTACCCTTTCCATATCTTTGTTTACTTACCTACGTGGAAAGTGGATAAATATCTTGCCCTCACACATTTGTTATCATGACTGACATATCAAACATAAAGTTACTGACAAAACCTTGCAAAGAATAGGCATTCAATAAAGGCTAGTTTCATTCATTTTTCTTTTAAAGAGAGAGGGAGAGAGGGATAGAGAGAGGGGCAGATGGAGGGGGGGGAGAGAGAGAATGAGAATGAATCAATTTTTTTTTTTTATTTGGTTTTTCAAGTGGCTTTCTGTTGCTCTGAGACTTCATTGTGCATGTGGTGCTGGGGTTCACACTTGCATATTAGAGCATGCAGGGCAAGAGACATAAAGATCAAGCCACTGCTCCAGTCTCTAGTTTCATTCTTAATTCCTAAACTGCCTGCTAGCAAGCTGGATAACACCTCAGTCTCATGGCTCTACAAGGAGAAAAGGCATTAGTTCCAAAACACAAGAAAATCCTTTCCAATAAGACACCTTGCTACCCAAGAATAATCCTAGTGACATTGTTATTAAGGGTTTAACCCTCTCAGATCTGCAAAGCCAGAAACCAGACTTCATGAAAATAACCTAGGAAAACCAGGAATGAAGAAGAAAGACACACAAAATTAAATTCAAAAAAAAAAATAAGTAATTTTATAAACACAAATATCAATTTACAGACAAAAAATACAGTAAACTCCGAATCAAACCAGAATGCTAATACTGGCAAATCAATACATTTTCTTCCTTTAGGAAAATTATGTAGGAAGCTGCTATGGTCTAAATGCTTGTGTCCCTCTACACTTTTTGTTTCTTTTTATTTGTTTGACATAGTTTTACATATTGGGGGGGATCATTGTTACATATTCAGGCATACATGGATATTGACAAAGCAAGTTAAGGCTGATTCTAGACCAGGATCTCTCCACTTCATCACGCCCTGCTCTCATGTCTCCTCTGCTTTACCCCCATGTTATAGATAGAAATAAGCATATACATGTATGTTAATTTTTGAAACTTCTGAGTTTCTCTGCCTGCCCACGTATAGTTGGGCTTCTCATGGGAGTCAAGGGTTCCTAGTTGCATTGATAACACCCTAATCTCTCCCTGTATTCCTTGCCTCACTCCCTTCTCCCCCCACCTTCATAGTTATGGTTCCCCCAGCTTATGTGAAATTTCAACTTAGCTAACTTTCATCCTGTCTTATGTTTTACTCTAGCTTCCACATATGAGAGAGAACATTTGGCCCTTAAGTCTCTGAGTTTGGGATATTTCACTAAGCATAATTTTTCCATCTCCATCCATCTGGCTGCAAATGCCATGATATTATTCTCTCTAACAGCAGAGTAGAACTCCACTGTATGTATATATATGTGTATGTGTGTGTGTGTATGTATATATACATACATATATATATGTGTGCGTGTGTGTGTGTGTGTATCAGTTTTTGATATATATATATCACAGTTTTTGAATCCACTTGTCCAGTAACGGCATCTTGGTTGATTCCATAGTTGAGCTATAGTGAATTGAGAAGCTATTAACATTGATGTAGCCATGTCTCTGCCTCTACACATTCTTATGTTTGAAATCCTACCCCTCTAGGGTGATGCTACTAGGAGGTGGGATTTTGGGAGCAGATTGGGTCATGAGGATGACCCCCGTGAACAAGATTTGTTCTCTAATAAGAGAAACTCTAAAGTGCTCATTTGCTTCTTGAACCATGTGAGGACACAAGGAGAAAGTGCCATCTGTGAACCAGAAAGTGGGGCCTCACCAGACACCCAAACTGCTGATCTTGAACTTCCCAGCATCCAGAATTGTCAGAAGGGCTGAGTGGTGACTTGGCAGCTACAATGCTTGCCTGGCATGCTTGAGTACATGGGTTTAAACTCCAGCAACATATACACAATGTAGTGTCAAAGCAATGAAAGCCACATGAAAAACTAAATAAAATTGATTCTCTCTCTCTCGCTCTGTGTGTCCCTCTCTCTCTTTAAAAAAAAAAACCAAACCCTCAGAAATGTCAGGAATACATTTCTGTCGTTGCAAAGTCATTCAGTTTATGACATTTTGTTCCAGCAGCCCAAAGAGACTGAGATAGAAACTAAATTATACCCAAAAGGCTACTTTCTACATCTAACATAAGTGACTTGGATAGTAATGGCTAATGTCAACAAACTATGATACTATGACATACAGCCTTACAAAGAGACAGTATTCCCATCCATTGGGCAGTACCTACATTGCTCTGAACCATGCTTATTGAGACACATGGCAAAATTAAAGCTCCCTAACTTCGGGATTTCTAAGATTTATGCAGATCATTCCATACGTACCCACATAGACACAAATTACTTTTACATTTTTTTCTTTTACATCTTTTTTAACTTAATCTCATTGGTAAGAAATAAAAGTTTGGCTAAAAAATAAGAATCATCTAATTTAATCATCTTTTAATAAATTTAATACACCTGAACCTGTAATAAATCAATCAGTAAATACTAATTTCCTAAATAAAATTTACTTTTAATTTTTATATGAATTTAAAAATTGAAGCAAAATCAAACTTGACAACTGCAAAATATATACAAAACAATATCTAAAATATACTTTACTGCCCTGGGAAATACTTTCTTACTTTAAATATATGAGAAAAAAAATTAAATCATTCCTTTATGTTAAAATCACCTGTCCTTACCGAAAACAGTATTTCTTTTCATAAAATTTGGCATTTTTCCTTCCCAGAATTATTTGGTTTGGTTCCCATTGCTCTAAAATATAGTGAAATATTAAGAACTGTGCAAATTAAAGTTATATACAGACATACAGTCATCCCTTGGTATTCACAGGGAATTGGTTCCAGGATACCTCCCCCTTAGGGATACCAAAATTGATTGCTGTTCAAATTCTTTACAGTGCTATAGCATTTGATATAGCTTACACACATCCTCCCATTTATTATCTTTAAGATTACTTATAAAAGCTGGGCGTGTGGCACACACCTGTGATCCCAGCAGCTCATGAGACTGAGGCAAGATCCAGGAGGCAGAGGCAGGAGGATCACGAGTTCAAAGCCAGCCTCAACAACTTAGTGAGGGGGCTGGAGCGGTGGCTCAGTGGTTAATGCGCTTGCCCAGCACCTCGTACCCAAAGAAGTCTTGGAGCAATGAAAGCCACATGAAAAACTAAATAAAAAACTGATTCTTTCTCTCACTGTCCCTCTCTCTACAAAAATTAATAAAAATAAAAGAGCAACTTAGTGAGGCCATCAGTAACTTAGCAAGACCCTGTCCAAAATAAAAAATCAAAAGGAATGGGGATGTGGCTCAGGGTTAAACTCTCCTGGGTGCAATCTATGACACCAAAAATTAAAAAAAAAATGACTGCTCATGAAATGTAAATACTATGTACATAACTGTTATGCTGTCCTATTTAGGGAATAACAACAACAAAAAAAGTCAATCGTTTAATTCTGGAAAATTCACAATTTGGACATTTATATCTGTTGTAAGAACAAAATACAGAAGAAAAAAGAGACAGGGATGTGGGGGATGCAGGGTTAACTGTGGTTTAGGATCAAATGTATATCATATTATTACTTTATATGCATTTTATGATTGTACAACTCAATTCCTTGTTAAAAAAAAAAAAAAAAGTCCACACACATTAAAGTGCAGAGACAACCATCGCAGGCCAAACTATATAGTACTAGAACAAGCCATGAGGCAAACAATACTCAAACAACATGTGCTGGAGAGGCTGAGAATATGTGAGATGGTGGGAGGCTACAGAAGACTATGCCTACACATCAGTTCATTTGCGTAAACACAGTGTAATGGTCAGCATGTAGCAAATTCAAGTTTTGCTTTTTGGAACTTGCTGGAATTCTTTAAAAATTATGTTTGTATAGAGTGATGGCTCAGTAGTAGGAGCACTTGCCTGGCAACCACAAGGACCCTAAGTCAAACCCCAGCACCACATACACAACTAAGTGTCAGAGAAACAAAGGCCAGATGAAAAAATAAATAAAATCGATTCTCTCTTTCTCTCACTCTAAATTAAACAAACATCGTTTGATCAGCAGTTCATTGAATCTGCGGATGCTGAACTTGCAGATATATAGGGTTAACTCAAGGGGGGCAGGCAGAGAGAGAATAAAAACTTCAGTTTTAAATCATTGATGAGGTAATAATATGACCATTTTAGGCTATACATACAAAAATGCTAATAACATCATACTTTCTGAAATGTTAATTGCCACCTTTTTTGTAACTATAAAAGCTGCACTAGTATTAATTGCCTACATAAATATCCAAATTTATTTAAGCTTCATTTGGAATTTCTTAAGAACTTAAGAAATCTGGAGCAGTGGCTTGGCAATTATGGCACTTGCCTTGCATGCGGAGTACATGAGTTCAAATCCCAGCACCACATACACAACGCAAGTGTCCAAGGAATGAAAGTCGCATGAAAAACTAATAAAAATTGCTTCTCTCTCTCCCCTCTCTTCTTTAAAAAAAAAAAAAAAAAAAAAAAAAAAAAAGAATTTCTTTGATAAGGTTAGGATTGTGTAATTATCCTTCAAAAGAAACCCCAAGATTATAACATGGTGTTTTATTCAATTATTTAAGGCAATTACTTATTTAACAAGTATTTTATTGAACAGTAAGGGGAAGGAGAAAACAGAAAAAACATATAGTTCTAGTTTTTAATGAACCTCAATCCAATAAGTGCATCAGAAATATAGGTACTATAACTATAATAATAAAATACCCAAATAATAATGAATAACCTTAATTAAGCAATTTCTTCTTAAGGAAGCTATTATAACCCTAAATAGAGGTTTTAAATATACCCAAAAGAATCAGGAAAGGCTTTGTGGAGAAATTACAGAAAAATCTGGTTAGTGAAGAATGAACACAGAATAACCAAATGAATTAGACCATTAAATGTGTTCAAGGAATAGTTACCATTAAATGTAAACACACAAGGCTCAACAAACCTGTCGTAGATCAGGGAAACCAAGACAATTATATCTAAGCTTCATGTGGGGATATGGCAAGATGGCAAGAAGCACAATGTGTACAAGATTTATAATGAATCAAGTTGTTAAAGGAGTGTAAGTGGTGAGCAGAGTGATTTAACATCCCTTTTATTAATATCCTGAAAGCAGTATGGCCAGGTGCGGTGGTACACACCTGTAATCCCGCTGGCTCAGGAGGCTGAGGCAGGAGGACTGCAAGTCCAAAGCCATCCTCAACAACTTATCAAGGCCCTAAACAACTCAGTGAGAACCTATCTCAAAGTAAAAAAAAAACAAAAAAACAAAAAAACAAGAAGTGTTGGGGATGTTTCAGTGGTTGAGTGTCCCTGGGTTCAATCCCGAGTAGGAAAGAGAGAAGGGTTGGGGCGGGGGGTGGGGGGGGAGAAAGTGAAAGGAAGAAAGAAAGGAAAGAAGGAAAAGAAAAGAAAGCTCTATAGATATTAAATGAAAATTAGGCCCACTAACTTCCATAATAATCTAGGTGAGAAAGCTAAGAGTACGAAATTCGAAAACAAAAGTAACCAGGTTTGCCCATGGGACAAATATGGCCTACATACTGTTTTTATAAATAAAGTTTCAATGGAATGCTCATTTACATATTGCCTGTGGCAGCTTTTCTACCACAACAGCAGAATTCAGTAACTATGACTAAAGCAAAACAGCTACAAAGTCTAAATCAACAGCTGCCAGGCTCTTTGCAGAAAGTGTCCTGGTCTTTAAAATAGCCAATTCCCAAGTTACCCAGGTAAATAGTGCTGCTCTGTAACAGTTAACAAAGACAGGAGATATATGTGACATCTCTTAATAATTCTGAGTTATAGGGTCACTATAATATTCACTTGGAATAAAGTGAATGATTCCATGAGTGATCTTGCTTAACATACATCCTGGCTTACTTTTAGTATGCCTTTGCTGTGGAGGCTGCAAGGGGCTATTTCTGACTTCCTTGTAAAAAGAGTTCCAGATGTGACTTAGGTTTTCTAAACCATTGCACCTGTATGACATTTAGAAGGCAGGGTCTGTACTTTTCCTAAATCTATTGTTTTCCCTGGAAAGTTTGATGGCACATGTCTGCACATTTTTCTCTATGGTCTCTAACAGGCTCTAATGTTGGGGTTCTAGCTCCATGAGTGTCAAAAGGCAAAAGACAGGGCATTCATTTTGCTGATTTGGATAATGTCAGAGGCCATAGGGCTCTGAAGCTATCAGCTAAACGGAAGAATACCAAAGCAGCAGGCAGTTTCCTAACATAGCAGGACCAATACCTTTCTAGGTTCCCTAATATTGCACATTACAGCAGCTTCTGATTCCCAAGTTTCCCAGGTGAATGATGCTACTGGGTAATGGCTAACAAAAAGAGTAAGCTCATCTCACAGCCTTTATCTTGAGTCTTCCCAATGATATTCTATAATAAATCTCTATTAAAATTGGCTAAAGTAGACTATTCTCAATAAGCAAACACAAACCAATGTAAGGATCCTGAAGCATGCAGAAATAGAGATCTAGAGTTTAGAAAAAAGATGGAGGATTCAGATTGAAATCTGAAAATTACCAACAAATGGAAATATATGAGAAGCATTTGGAGTAAGAAGCCAGATACAGGAAAGACAAACATTAAAGAAGTGCACTGAAGTTATTAAGAAAGAGGAAGAAATTAAAAAGCAATAACAAGAGGAACAAAATAAAAGGAAAGAAAAACTGGAAAAAAACAAGGGTATATTAATAATTTGATTAAAAAAATCCTTCTTCATGCCTTGAAATTATACTATAGGGCTATAGTAACAAAAACAGTGTTGTATTGGTATCTAAACAGAATCGAAGGGGGTGGAGTGGCAGCTTGGCGCAAGTACGCAAGTTCAAACCCCAGCAGCAAATACACAATGAAGTCTCCAAGCAAAAAAGGCCTCGTGAAAAACTAAATAAAAATTGTTTCTCTCTCTCTCTCTCACTGTCCCTCTCCATTAAAAAAAACAAACAAACAACAACAACAACAACAAAAAACAGAATTGAAAGCCAATGGAACAGAAGATACTGAGACAAACCCCAAATCTTTAAGCATCTGATAAAGGGAGCAAAAGCATAGTTTGGAAGGACAGCCTATTCAACAAATGGTGCTGGACAAACGGGACAGCCACTTGCAGACAACTGAAAGTAGATCCTTATCTCTCACACTGCACACGAATCAAACTGAAATGGATCAAAGAGTTAGAAATTAAACCAGCAACTATACAACTGCTTGAAGAAAAAATAGGATCAACACTCCACAACACAGGTGTCAGCACAGCCTTCCTTAACAAGACTCCCATAGCATAAGAATTAAAGCCAAGAATCAGTGAGTGGGATGCCATTAAACTGCACAGCTAAATATTTAATCAAGAGTATCAAGAGAGAAGCTACAGAATGGGAGAAAATCGTTGCCTGCTACACCTCAGAGAGAGGGCTAATATCCAGAATATACAAAGAACTCAGAACACTGAACACCAAAACCACAAATAATCCAATAAATAAATGGGCTAGGAAGCTAGAAACTTCTCAACAGAGGAAGTCCAAAAAGCTCATAAAAAATGAGAAAATTATCTACATCACTAGTAATCAGAGAAATGCAAATTAAAACTTCACTTAGATTCCATCTCCTGTCAGAGTAGCAAAAATGAAAAATACTAACAACAACAGATGCTGGAAGGGATGTGGGAAGAAAAGAACACTTTCTCTCTGTTGGTGGGACTGCACGCTTGTACAGCCATTCTGGAAAGCAGTGTGGAGACTCCTCAAAAACCTAGGGCTGGAACCAACTTTTGACCCAGCTATCTCACTCCTTATAATGTTTATAGCAGCTCAGTTTACTATAGCTAAACTATGGAACCAACCCAGTTGCCCATCACTGAATGAGTGGATACAAAACTGTGGTACATATATACAACGGAATTCTACTCTGCTATTAGAGAGAATGATACCATGGCATTTGTAGCCAAATGGATGGAGATGGAAAAAATTATGCTGACTGAAATATCCCAAACTCAGAGACTCACAGCCCAAATATTTTCTCTCATTTGGAAGCTAGAGTACAGCTGGAGACAGATTGAAAGTTGGCTAAATTAAATAATAACCTCAACATGGGTGAATTTTTACACGAGCAGGGGGAACCATGGCTATGAAGGGAGGGGGGCCTGAAAGGGAGGGGGGAATAGGGGTGATACCAAGGCAGCTGGAGGGAGGGAGTAGGGGGGTTATCAATCCAGTTGGGAACCTTTGATGTCCATGAGAAGCCCAAGTAAAATGGGGGTAAATAGGGGAAACATGGGAACAGGGAGAACTCAAAGCAGGGAGATCACGAACTGGCATCAGTCTTGGCTTGCTTTGTCAATATCCATGAATTCATGAATGTGTAAAAATGACCCCCTCCATTATGTAAGACTATGTTGAATGCATAATCAATCAATCAATACTGTAAAAGATACAAAAAAGACAATATAAAGACAAGAGTGCCTTGTACTGCCTAAATCCTGAATGAATACATGAGAGAGACCAAGGTATCAGCAGATGAAAATCACCACATAAGAAAGAGAATAATAGACACAGGAAATAAATAACCATTCTAAAACCCCAAAGAAGGTAAATTTACATAGGATAAAATATTACAAAATCAAACCCAGCAGTCATTCCTTAGTAAGTTAACTGCCCTTTCTTGTATCTCCCACAAGTAACACAGAAAAATGCCATATTATTTTTAACAGTATAAGCATTTTATCCTCATAGAGACAGTTAAAGTTAAAACATAATTCACAAAACACATAAAACTGATCTCTAATGTTAGAAGTTCTGATAATACTTACAGTTGGGGAAGAGGGTAAAAGTAATAATTGTGAGAAAGACTCTAGGACATCTGGTAACGTCCTATGTCTTGATGTGAGTTTTGATTTTGCAAACATGTTCACATTGTGGTATTTCATTCTATATAGACATTCATGATTTGTTCATTTTTCTTTAGGCAAGCAATATTCAATTTTACAAGTTTATTTTAAAAATATAATTGATATTCTGCTATATTTTTGACTTACAACTATTTAGGAATCAGAATATATGCACCTTTCCAATTTAGATACTACTTAAAGTGCTAAACATTAATGACATTTCTGTCTAACACGAACACACAAAATGAAATTACTAGCTATAGAAATGTGGGAAAAGACCTTAATATTAAAAATTACATTTCAAAAAAATTACATTTCAGTCCAACACAAATGGAAAAAATATACCTGGGCAAAATACAACTGTAGAACTAAGACTAATTCTAACTTGTTGATTCTAATACATGAAAGACTTTGAGTTTCTTCTAACTCAGAAAAATAAGCATAATAATAATATACCTTAGGGGAAAAAAATCTCATAATTGTTTTTAAAATTATGATACTACAATTAATCAGGGTACAAGGTTCTGAGGCAACAGAGATTAAAGTTTGGATCCAAACCATTTCTTTTACTAGCTATATAATCTTCAACAAGTTATTTAACCTCTGTTTTATCATCTATAAGATAGAAACAATAAAACCAACTATACTGTATTGTCAAAAGGATACCTTGGACAAAGCAGACATTCTCCACAGTTACTAGGCTTCTATCTACATATGCACATCATATAAAAATGCTTTCAAATTACATACATTAGAAATCTTGGGCCCATTTTAGAATTAAGTATATCAAAATATGTTAAAATTTCCCTGTATTTATATATGCTCTACTCTCTAATTGCACAGTTTCTCAGTGATAAAAACATTTATTACTCTTTTGAACTCCAAGTCAAATGTGTGTCAATATTATGACATTTTCACATTAAAAATATATATATAGTCTTATTACCTGAGTCTCTACGCCCTGCTCTAGCAGGCGCTTAGCTTGATTTTCCACTTCAAGTCGAGCTCTTGCAATAAAAAGTAGATCATTTTCTATTACTTCTATTCCAGAAAGATCTATTCCTTGAGAAAGATAATCTATAAGAAAAAACACAATTAAATATTTCAATATCAAATATCAAGGCATCAAAATATCATGTACATCTTCTTCAAAATTATTATAGATTTGCTGTTCAAATTTTTTATTTTAAAAAATAGTTTCCCAAAATTCTTCATTCAATAAAATAATTTTAATTTGGAGCCAAAAAAGACAGAGTTGGTAAAACAAATACAAATTACTACTATTTTTTTTTTTTTTTTAAAGAGAGAAGAACACTGAGAAAGAGAGGGAGGGAGAGAGAAAGAGAATGAGAATCAATTTTTATTTAGTTTTTCATGTGGCCTTCATTGCTCTGACACTTAGCTGTGTACATGATGCTGGGGTTTGAACCAGCATACTCATGAATGCCAGGCAAGCGCCATAACCGCCAAGCCTCTGCTCCAGCCCCAAATTACTATTATTTTAAGTTCAAAGCAATGTCAACAGATTACATAAAAAGAAAAAACTGTGCCAAATTTATTTTAATGTAAATAAATATCCTGGTATTTTTAGAAATTTCTCAAATTGGAAATACAGATTTAAACACTATTCTACAAGAGTAAAACATTTGAAATAAATAACATTTAAAAAATAAGATTAATAAATTATGTAAAGCCTTATTATTTTGCCATTTACTCAATCAAGCAAACCTAATCATTTTATTGAAGCATTTTCATATTAATGAATAAAAAATCTATATAGGGAATTAACTATATGATTAAGTACTGAAATTCACACAGTAAGAATTATACAGATTCATACAGTTAGAATTATGAAAACATTCTACTAAGAAGTTAACAGCTTCTGTATGTTTAGAATTGGGGTAATTTTTCTGTTTTTGCTTTTATTACTCCTAAACGTATCTAAAGTAATCAAAATGCAAGGGATAAAGGTTACAGTTTAAACAGTTTAGACACAGTTCTATAATTCATGTGTTCAATTTTAACAACACAAATTATTTCTAAAAATTAAAATTTAGACAGATGACTTCATTTTGTCAATTAGAATATTAAATGTATTTTCTTAATTAGAACTATTTAACTTTGGTCTTATTAAAACATATGCCTACCACTTACATATTATCATAGTTGAGACTGGTTACAATATGGTACTTAGTTCAAACTACATTACAGCAGCCAAGAGAATGCTAACTAACCACTTAGCAGAACTCAAGTATCTGCTTGATATTTGAACACTGTAGTTTTAGTTTTATACAAGAGGACAAAAGGAAAGAACACAAAAAGCAGTAAGACTGGTATACTGAGGATGTATACTATGGCTACTGCTAATTGTAATTCAACCACAAGCATTTTTAAAAATGCGTATATCCAAAAGGATGCAAGAACTATCACAGTAAAAATTCACTGAAAATGCCAGCAAATCATTTCAACTTTGATGGGATCATAGTCCAATGATACAGCCTCCTTCAGCTTCAGGGTTTTTTTCACCTATAAAATGATAACAATTTATAATTCATCCTCTACAAACTCTTCAGACTATTATCAGAATCAAATTAAGTTAATGAATGCCAAACCATGTTATATATAAATATGTTATAAAATTTTAATATGAACCGTAATCCATAGAGGACAAAAAGAAAATCTGATATTTTTTCACTTTAATTTTTCAGAGAATTTTAAAAGAAGAGAATTTTATATTCAAAGGACACATATTCTTCCTATGTCTTCAGATTTGCTCATTAAAAGGGTAAAGAGATAAATTACCATTGGGAACTATTTTTAGCCAAGTCAGAATAATGACAGTATTAAATAAATAGTATTCTGAATTTAATGCTAAAAATGTAAACACTGAAAAATACATAAAATGCCAAATTTTAAAATATGCCAGTGTTACTAGCATTATGACAATTAAATCTTAATAAACGTGGACTACATATCCCAGAATTAACTTCTTAGCCACTTAGTACTAATACCTGTTGAATCTCTTCATGTACCCATGGCCCCCCACAAAAAACAAACAAATAAACAAACAAAAAGAAAAACCCACGAGAACAGGAGATAAATAAAATAAAAGAATAGGATCAGAGGGAAGGGGAAATACGTGGGAAGAGCAAATGCTGGGGAACGAAACTGAACAAATTATGTTTTATTCATGCACAAATATGTTACAATAAATCCCATTATTATGTATGATAATACACCAATAAAAACATTTTTAAATATGTATGAGTAAACTAAATTGACCTACTTGGATTTAATGTATTTATCATCTTTGAAGTGAGAAAAGAAATGTGTCTAATAATCTTTATTTAAAATGAGGAAAAAATTAATCCATTAAAAAAAGAAAATCAACCAAAGACCAGGCACAGATATCAACAGGCTAGATAACCATGGGCATAAAACCATGTTTTTTGTCTCTGTCCAGTATTAATATCCTGGTCTCACATTACAAAATCTTGTGAATAAACTTGCTCTTAAGGAGTCACTTGGTCTCAATGTTTGGTACTTTTGTTATTTCCTGGAATTGCCTACTTCTTTTTGCCTCTTTAGCCTTCAAGCTAAACCAATACTTGGGTGACATAAAAATACTTTACCGCTAAAACATATGTCAGCCATTTACTAGGCCTTCAAGTGGTCTAATCAATACTACACATGGCTACCAGAACAAACAACATCTTTTCTCTCCTGCTCGTGAAGCTATTGCTTCCTGTTGACAATCTTGTTCTTCTTTGAAATATATCTTAACTGATTCCAAAATCCTCACGGACTCTTTCTATACTAGCTTCCTTCTTTGTTTAAAAGAAAATAAGTGTATTTATAGTTTGCTCAGTGATGCAGCTATGCACTCATGTTTCATAACAGCATCAGAACTAAATAATTTATTGGGATAAACAGATACGAGAGAAGAGTACAAATGTGTAAAATTAGGATGCGTTAGAAGTTGGAAGAAATGAAGGAGTATGTTTACATGCTCTGTAGTGAGAAGTAACATCAGTTAAAAATTAAAAGGCAGAATACAAGCAGGTTATTTATGGATATGAAAGTAAATAATAGAAGAGTCATCTTAAAAATGTTGAAAATGGTTGTCTCTGGGGAAAAGTAAATGGAACACAGAAGAGGATATGGAATTGCCATTTTTAAATAACAAAACGTGAACTATTTAAGTATATTATACATATATAATTTTCATGAGAGCTAAATTTAAAAAGGAACTTAAGAAAAATGTAAAAATAAAATAAAATAAAATACAGTGACTAGCGTAATTTTTAAAAATTATATCCTTTAAATCAATGATTCTGTATCTAGGAATAAATAAACTTAAAAAAAACTGAATATATTTGGGCAGAAAAAGATTTACCAAAATCTTAACTACAACATAACATATACATACATGCATAGGCATTTAAATGGGCATTGCATGTATATATGTGTGTGTGTATTAATGTATGTGTTTCTTAGTTTACGTGAATATCGTAAACTAGTAAAAACCACTTTGGAAAATAATTTGAGATTATTTAATAAGGTTCCATATGAGTATGCATATGATCAAAATACATTCATAGGCACATAAACCAGAGAAGTTCACTTAAAAAATATATACAAAATATAAATGCATATCTATATCAGATGACATAAACAAAAATGTTCAGAGTAACATTGTTAAAAACAAAGCTGAAAACTCAAATGTCTATCAACAGAAGAAGAGATAAATACAACAATAATAAATGTATTTAAATTACTACTAAATTACATGTAGCCCCAGCTACTTGGAAGGCTGAGATAGGAAAATCATCGGAGTTCACAAGTTCAAGATCAGCCTAGCTAACATGGTGAAACCACATATCAAAAAAATTAAACAAAAAACCAAAAATTTAAAGGACTACAATGGAGGAGTAAAAATAAATGACAGGTATATACATACCAATATTGATGGCTCTCAACATAATGTTAAGGGAAAAAAAACAAATTTTAGAAGAATAGAAGAATACACACTGCAAGAGGTGATCCACAGTAAGTTTTGTTGTTTTTTTTTTTTTTTTTTAAAGAGAGGGACAGTGAGGAGGGCGGAGAGAGAGAGAGAATGAGAATATGAATATGAGAATCAAGTGGCTTTCGTTGCTCCAACACTTTGTTGTACACATGGTGCTAAGGGTTCAAACCCATGCCCTCACGCATGCCAGACAAAACCGCAAGTGCCAAGCCACCACTCCAGTCCCCACAGTTAGTTTTAAGAAATATAAGATTAGGGCTGGAGTGGTGGCTTGGTGGTTGGAGCACTTGCCTGGCAAGCACAAGGACTAGGTGTTTGAACCCCAGCACCATACATATCACAAAATGAGAGAAACAAAGGCCAGATGAAAATCTGAACAAAATGGATTTTCCCTCTCTTTGTCTCCCCACCTTCTCACTTAAAAACAAAAAAATATAAGACTAAACCATGTATTATTTTGGACATGTACAAACATTAACAATACCCAGAAGTTAGTAGAGAAAGTTAATACAGTTTGTTTCTAATAATTAATTCTTAAGTTTGGTGGGGAGTATTTGTAGCTTACACATGTTTAAAATGCATTTTGCATTTTTATATTTTTCTCTTTAAGATTAAGTACAAACTGATGGCAAAGATTATGGCATTATTAGACAAGGACCTTACAGAAGTTATTACAACTTTATTCATTCAAAAACAGAAAAGACAACATACTAAGTAATGGACAATTATGTAAGATACAGGTAGAACTTTAAGGTAAAATGTACAATCCCTGGATGGGATTATCAGTCGATGACAAGCTGTAAAAAAAACTGGAATATACTGTCTCAGGAAGAAGACTTTAAGGTAAAGATTATTAACTGGCAATTGGATAAAAACTAAAAATAATACCATGTTCATCAGAAAATTTTTGGAAATAAAAAATTTAAAACAAAGGGAAACCCCAAAACATAGAAGCAACCACTATAAAGTGAAATTTGCACAAGTATGTCTGAGAAATTTATGAATCCCCCAAATTCTCAACCAACAATAAAATAGCATATATGCTATCTCTAGTTGTTTATGTGAGAAGAGCAGAAAAAGCAAAAACCAATATACAGGGACTGCACAGTTGACTGTAGTCACTCCTACACACTGGCTATATAAAGAGTACCACTGAAATATATGGCTCCGCAAAATAAATAACTTACACATGTTTCTAAAATACTGATTTAGCTTTAAGGTAAATATCTACTAAATTCTTCAAAAAAAAAAAAAACTATCTTCCTCTTAATCCATGAATTGTTTTGGTCTTGTTTTTATTTAAAATTATAATATTTTTCCTTTTTATTTTTTGTGGTGCTGGGGACTGAACATAGGGTCTTACGTGTCATGTACATGCTATCACTGAGCTACACCCCAGTCCAACAATATATTTTCTTACTTTACATTTTAAACATTTACGTACCCTCTTCATGCCTCTATAAATACCAATTTTTGACAACTATCCAGTGTTTCATCAAATGAATGAAGTATAATTTTACTTAGCCTTCTGCTTAAGATGCAGCATTTGGGGGCTTAAGCAGGGGCTCAGCAGTTACGGGACTTGGCTGGCATATGGGAAGATGCAAGTTTGAACCCCAGCACTACGTACACACTGAAGTGTTGGAACAATGAAAACCAGATGAAAAATTAAATAAAAATTGATATTCTCTCCCCCCACTCTCTCTCACTGTCCCCAACTTTAAAAAAATGGTATATTTGTTATTATAAATAACTAAACATCTTTATACAAGTTATGAGTATCTAGGATTACTTCCTTGAGAAAGAATCAAAGGCATAAATATTGGATCAAGAAAACACTTTTAAATTTCTTGACACAAAATATCAAAAATGTTTTAAAAGGAATATAACCCTTCATACAATTTTTTTCCTAATAATCCATAGGAGACAGCTATCTACAGACAGCACTGGTTATTATTATACAATCTGAATATCTTATAGGCTGATACAAGATATATATTCCTTTTTTTTTTTTTTTTAAGGAGAGAAGGACAGTGAGAGAGAGAGACAGAGAAAATCATTCTATTGAGTTTTTCACATGGCTTTCATTGCTCTGACACTTGGTTATATATGTGGGTGCTGGGGTTGGAAGCTGTGTGCTAGCGCATACCGGGCAAGCACTATAACCATGAAGTAACAACATATATGCTCTTATTAATGATCTAATATGAATTTCTAAGTGATGACATTCTTTTTGAGAATATCTACATAATTTTTCCTTCCTCATTTTTCTTTTAAATCATCTTATATTACTTAATATTAGCAATACTCACTATCATATTTGTTATAAGTATTTTCTGAGTCTGTTCAGTATTTCATTTTAGTTTTATTTATTTACATATTATTTCTTGAGACCATTCTTGGAACACAATGGTGAAACTAACTTTTAAAAGTTCCATATTTGATTCTTTCATATACCTGTGCCTGATTCAGAAATTGAGGCTAAGGCCTGTTTTGTACAAAGAAAGTTTCAATGTATTAAAGTTGTGGGTTACAGAGGGTTACCGAGAAGACTGAGAAATAGTAAGAAGACTGAGAAATAGTAATCTGGAAAGGAAAGAAAAGATGCCCATTAGAACCCCTTCAACAAAAATTTTATCTTTGAAATTATAAGACATTATATTCCAACAATTGGGGCTTATCACAACCACATTTTAACTTGTATGGACTTCTTTGCTACCAGATATGATATACAGAATACAGTTACTAGAAAATACTGAGCTCAGGGCTGAAGCTCAGCAGTTACAGCACTTGAGTGGCATGTATGAGGACGCAGGTTTGAACCCCTGCACCAAGTACGCAAGGAAGTGTGGGAGCAACGAAAGCCACATGAAAAACTAAAAAAATTGATTTCCACTCTCTCACTGTCACTCTTTCTCGTTAAAAAAGAAAGACAATACTAAGCGCAATAACAATTTTAATTAAAATAGAACAAAATAAAACAACCAACCATAAAATAACACCAAATAACATGGACCATAGACCACTGCCACATTGAAAGAACTAATTTATCCAATCAAAAACAATATCTGAGTCTTCGCTTGCCAAATAAATAATAATGTTCCATTTAAATCGAAATTATTCTAATTTTTAAAAAATGTTTTAAAGATACACACAGTCACAGCTCATTTTTAAAAACTTATTTTCAGAAAATACATAGAGAAAAATCAAAAGCCACCCTCAACTCCAACAAGGACAGTTATACACACAATGATTTACATTTCCTTATTGTGGATGTGAACAGTATCCTATTTTTTTTTTATATTTGGCTTGTTTAGACATATTTAAGTATATATCTTGACTGTGGTGACCAAATGTGCCTGCAGTGATTTTTTTTCCCCATGATATTGGGACTTGAGTGCAGGGCCTGGCACATGCTAGGTAAGCACTCTACTACTGCACTACATTTACAGCCTCAGAGAAAAGCATTTTATTTTTTTAAAGAGAGAGAGAGAGAATGAGAGAAAGTGACAGAAAGAGAGAGAGAATCAATTTTATTTATTTTTTCATGTGGCCTTCATTCCTCCAACATTTAGTTGTGTATGTGGTGCTGGAGTTTGAACTCAGGTTCTTGCACACACCAGACAAGCGCTTAAACCACTGAGCCACTGGTCCAGCCCTGAGAAAGTATTTTAAAGAAAAAAAAATTATATATAAATGGAGAATAATTCTAGTAACATGCAATGAGAAGCATAATGAAATTATAAAGCAAAGTTTTTAAAGTCCTGTAGAATCTGCATAAAAGATATTATTACATAGAATACAGAACATAAAAACATGTACTTAAAATGTATAAGATTTGAATATGTGATATTTTAAACCTAGTAAGAAAAACAGAAAATTTTTTTTATAAATAAAAGCTCTCAAGATGCAAAACCAATCACAGAAAAAAATTTAAAAGGCAGAATAGAATGCTTATTCTAATGAATAAAGAAAAAGAACTCTTAACCATTATTTTTAAAAAGGAGATAGAGAAGAAGAGAGTGAGAGAGAAAGAATCAACTTTATTTTTCCATCTAGGTTCTGATTTTCTGACATTTAGTTGTGTTTGTGGTGCTGGGGTGTGAACCTGGGTCCTTGTGCATGCCAGGCAAGCACTGTAACTGCTGAATCACAGCTCCAGCCCAACTCCTTACCTGTAAAGGAATGAATGAATTGTAAGAAATATTTCACAATCAAATTTTTGCCAATGAAAAACAAAACAATAGACGGAAAATCTGTAGTAAATGAAATAGATACAGGTATTATTATATTATCATAACCATTTCAAGCATTTACAGTTTCCAAATCCACAGAAGAAGAAATCAGGAAATCTCTCCCATTCACCATCTCCTCCAAAAAAATGAAATACTTGGGTATTACCCTTACAAAGGATATTAAGGACCTCTACAAAGAAAACTATCAAACACTAAAAAAAGAAATTACAGAAGACCTGAGTGGATGGAAAAAACATTCCATGCTCATGGTTAGGCAGAATCAATATAATAAAAATGGCCATTCTACCCAAAGCCCTATACAGATTCAATGCAATCCCCATCAAGATACCAATGGCATTCTTCACAGATAAAGAAAAAAAAATTCTCAAGTTCATATGGAATAACAGGAGACCCAGACTAGCCAAAACAGTACCCTACTGGAAGGAAGAAGTAGGTGGGTATCTCAATCCCTGACCTGAAATTATACTACAGAGCTGTAGTTGCAAAAGCAGCATGGTATTGGTATCAAAACAGAACTGAAAATCAGTGGAACAGAATAGAAGATCCTGAGACAAAACCCCATATATTAATTATTTGATATTTGATAAAGGGGGCAAAAGCATAGTGTGGAAGAAAGATAGCCTGTTCAACAAATGATGTTGGACAAACTGGACAGTCATGTGTAGACAACTGAAGCTGGATCCTTTCACCCTGCATAAAAAAAATTTAAATCAAAATGGGTCAAAGATCTGGATATTAAGCCAACAACTTTAAACTTACTAGAAAAAGAAGTAGGGTCAACACTTCAAAATGTAGGAGTTGGCAGCGCCTTCCTCAACAAAACTCCCATGGCTCAATCAGTAAAGTCAAGAATAAATGAATGGGATGCAATTAAACTAAAAAGTTTTTGCACAGCTAAAGATCTAGTCAAGAGTATCATGAGAGAACCTACAGAATGGGAGAAAACCTTTGCCTGCTACACCTCGGACAGAGGGCTAATATCCAGAATATACAAGGAACCAAAGAAACTAAACACCAAAACCACAAACAATCCAATCAATAAGTGGGCTATGGATCTTAAAAGAAACTTCCCACCAGTGGAAGTCCAGAAAGCCCATAAATATGAGAAAATGCTCTACATCATTAGTTATAAGGGAAATACAAATCAAAACTTCAATGAGATACTACCTCACACCTGTTAGAGTGGCAAAAATGAAAAATTCTAACAACAACAGATGCTAGAGGGGCTGTGGGAAAAGAGGAACACTGTTACACTGCTGGTGGGACTGCAAACTGGTTCAGCCACTATGGAAAGCAGTGTGGAGAATCCTTAAAAAATTAAGGATGGAACCACCTTATGACCCAGCTATCCCACTCCT